>LOJH01006983.1:16625-31645 GCA_001685095.1 Ellobius talpinus | reverse complement strand
AATTAGGACTCTTTAGTCAAGAAGCCTGCAGAACTCCCCTCCCTGAACCTACCCCGATCTGATAACCATCCTTAAGACCCATGCTTTGAAGGGCTAAGTGCAGGAGGCCCATCATTTCCCTTCTGTTTTGGAATGCTAGGCAGTGCATCTTTTTTTTTTTCTTTCTTACTACTCTGGCTACTGTCCCCTTCCCGATTCTCCACAGGTATCTTGAGCTTGCCTGCTTTGGCTGTTTTTAGTGAGTTGTCCCTTATTTTCGTTTTTTAAGCCCTTGTTGAATTGGGGATTACTTTTCTATTCCTACATTTTCTTTTCTTACTCCTGTTTGTCTTCCTGCATAGGAACTCTCCATTTTGATTAGGTTTGTCCAGCTACCTCCACATAAGGGATGGCCACGTAGGAGGCAGAGCCAATAAAGGAACCTGCGACAGGTCCTTTTTGCTGGGAGACACTGAGCATACAGCGGCAACCTAACAAAACAGAGAAGTACCTCACTATGAGCAACACACTCCTTTGCAAACACTACTTTCTCTTTTTCCTCTGCCCTTTGTCCCTCGCGGACTCCCTCGGGGCATGAGAGCAACTGATGGCTTTTGCCTGGGACGGCTTGCTGGGATTGTTTGAAGGCTCTCTTGCTTTATGGGGAGTCCCAAACACACTTCGGAGTGTGTACTGTTGAGCTCCCTCTCCTCTTCTCAACTAATCCGGTTCTGCTTCCACTAGCTTGACCCCGGCGCTAAACGCGGCACCCAGATGCAGGTGTTGCTCATGCTCTATGTGCTCAGCCAGCTTCCCGGGGACAGTCTATGAAAATAAGCCATTTGTTGCCTTTCAGGCCAGAGAGCGCCTGTTCATGGTACTTGGTGTACTCCCTGATACAGAAGTTACAGTTAGTAATAAGGAAAGGGCCTATACCCAACTAAATTCTGCATCAGTACAACTAGGGGAGTTACTGGTGGCTCTTAAGCACAAGCTTTTTATCTGATTTACCTTTGCCCAGCTGTAAACTTTTAACTAGAACTTGCACCACATGTGCTCCATTGGCCCAGCTGGGAACTCTGAGTAAGGCAGGCCTAAACCCCAGAGGACTGGTTCCCAATATGCTTTGGCAGATGGATGCCACTCATTATGCCCACTTTGGTAAGCTTAAATGTGTACATGTAATTATTGACACCCATTCCTCTTTTGTGTATGCTTTGGCCCAAACAGGAGAGAAGGCCACACAAGCTATCAAGGCATTAAAGAGAGCAATGTTAGTTATGGGGGTACCCTGGGCAATAAAAGCAGACAATGGTCCAGCATATGCCTGTCAAACCTTTAAGGACTTCTTACAGAGCTGGATAATCAGTCAACAGGGATTCCCTATAATGCCCAAGGCCAGGCTATTGTAGAAAGAAAAAACTGCTCCCTAAAAGGAGAGCTGGCCAGGGTCTCCTTAGAAAATAAAGAGGATCCTCACCAAGCCTTGGTGGAGGTCCTCTTCAAAAAAAAAAATTCTTGGCCTTTGATGAGATAGGCCTGAACCCTGCTTATAAACACTGGGTTGTTTGTTGTTAGGGAAAAAAAGAATTTATTCATTTGGACGAGAGCACCATGGCTAAAGATTGGATAAGCCCTAACAAATTCTTCTACCATAATGGAACCTTTAAGTGCAATAAATCACTTGAGGACTCTGTCCAAATAATACCAAAACCAAATTTTATTTGTCTATGTCACACCTCCACCCCCATCTTCCTTTTACTAACCAATGCCAGTATGGCAGATGTAAACTGCACAAGCCTCTATGTGCTGGGTGCCTGCTGGAATCCTAAGGAAGCCTCTTGTTCTGTCCTGGTGTGTATTCCTGCATTCTTATGGGTGCCTGTTGTCGGTGTTACCCATTATCACAAGGTAGAACTTATGAGTCCCACTAGAATAAATAGATATTTTGGAATAACTACAGCACCAAGAATGGGATCACATGAAAATGCTGCTAGACTCCTCTAAACTTATTGCATGGTGTCTGATGGGAGACGTGGTGGTGGCTCTAACATTTCTTTCTAAGTGTCTCCTAAAGCTAAGATCCTGACAACAGCAGATGAACAAGGCGTTAACTCCAGGTGTTAATGGCTATGGAGTGCACTGAACCAAAACTTCCAAGGGAAGTGGTCCATGCTTGGCTAACACAAATACAGGAGGCCATTTAAAGCCCTAGTTCCCCTTAAACTCTCCATTTACTTCTAACTTCTTGGGAAATTCTGGGGACCCAATCCTTTGAGGACTGATAGTCAAATATGGGTAAGATCCTGTCTGGCAGGTCAACCTAAGCACAAAATGCTTGGTGGTCCCCCAGATGGGATTACAAAAATCCATAACTCCCACTAAATTGTCCAATAAAAATAAAAAAAATAAAAAGTATGAGATGAGGCAGGGCAATAGCACAAGTACAAGAAAGTGCATGCAGACTCACAATGAGTAAGCAAAATTTGTCAAGACAACCTATTAGCAAACCAAAAGTATGGTAATTAATGTCACATGCTCCTAGGTAATCATAACATGTTAGCCGTGACCACCATTTTCCAAAGGACCAACTAGAAACAGAGGCATCTCAAATGGCTCAGAAATACTTAAATGTTCAACATTCTTGGCCATTGGAGAAATGTCAATCAAAGTTACTTCATGATCCCGTCTTACAGCTGTCAGAATAACTAAGATCAAAAATATCAGTAACAGCTCATACTAATGGGGATGTGGAGCAAGGGGAACATTCTTCCATTGTCAGAAACCATCCTGCAGCAGATTAATTTCCCTAACCCCATAACCCCCCCAACCTGTTTATAATAAAGAGCTTCTAGATTGGAATCTCCCAGATTCTGTGCCATTTCCTTCGTGTCTTCTCACCCCATGCCCCTGAGAAATGGGGACTGCACAGAGCCAGCAGCAATGAGCCAGAAAAACCAGCAAATCACCATCATCCCTCTATTTCTTCACTGCACTCACATGGAGAGAACCTATTAGGGGACTCGGGCTCCACATGGGCTCCAGAGCACATTCCAACATTGCGAGAATGAAGACCACAGCATTGATCTTGTCTTTATCAATTACTCCTATTTACTGTATTCACGGCCATACATACTAGGTATCACATTGATCAAGTATAAAGTTCGATGTCAATGACATATTCAAATGCCTTTTGTTATAAATAAGACCTTTTTAAACTTTTATTCATCTCTCATACTTTACATCCCAACCACAATTTTCCCCTCCTTCCACAACCCCTGGTCCCTCCCCTCCCCTTCCCTCTTCCCCAGACTCACTCCTTCTCTGTTTCCCTTCAAGGAAAAAAAAGAGTAGGTCTCCCAGAAATATCCCCTGAACATGTCATAACACATTCCAATAAGACAAGACAAAAATCCCCTTATCAAGACTGGGCAAGGCAACCCAGTAGGAGGAAAAGGGTCTCTCAAGCAGAAGAAAGAGTCAGACACACCTTCAACTCCCACTGTTAAGATTTGTCAAAAAAAAAAACAAACTAAGCTAAACAATGGCAATATGTATACAGAGGACCCATAACAGACACACACAGGCCCCATGATTTCTCTTTAGCCTCTGTGAGCCCCTGTGTACTCCCTGATTAATTGATTGTGTGGCCTGCATTGTTGTGGCTTTTACAATCATTCTTACCAGTCTTTTATTGGTTTTCTGGCTTTTATTAGTGTGTGGGTGTGGGTCTCTGCATCGTCTCTCATCATTTGCTGTATGACATCTCTATGATGACTATTGGGCTAGGTAGTGATCAACAAGCATAGCAGATAATCATTAGGAATCATTTCATTGCCTTTTGTTTTGTCAATAGTGTTTGGTTCTATCCTGGGTCTCTGTACTGTCCTGTGTCTTTTCCTAGACAACCAGGCAGTGTCAGGCATGGGTACCTTCTCTTGGTGTGGGTCTCAAGCCTTACCAGTCACAGATTGGTCATTCCCACAAGTTCTATGTCATGTTTATCACAGGACATATTATAGCCAAGATAGATTACAGGTGGTAGGTTTTGTGGCTGCATTTATGTTCCAGTCTCACTGCCTTGCCTGGCTATAGAAAATGGCCAACTAGTGCTCCGTATGTCCCATTCTTAGCAGACTTCACTGGGGTCACTCTCTAGTTTCCAGCAAGTATCCACTGCACTTGGTTTCTACATTGCCCACCAAATGCCTCCCCCAATTCCAATTGTCTCTCCTGGTATTCTCTTCTTCTATCCCCTCACACCTGATCTCTGCTGTCCATATTCCCACAAATCCCTAGTTTACCCCCCAAAATCTATTCTCTATTTACTTCCCAGGAAGATCCATACACTGCCTCCTGCCGAGCCCTCCATATTTCTTAGCCTCTCTGAGTCTGTGGATTGTAGCATGACCAACCTTTTCTTACCTGCTAGTATCCACTTATTATGTGAGTATATAACATGTTTGTCTTCTTGAGCTGGGTTACCTTAGTAGGCATGATCTTTTCTAGTTCTATCAATATTCCTGAAAATTTTTGTAATGTTTTTAACAGCCAACTATTAATTCATTGTGTAAATGTACCACTTTTTAAAAATCCATTCTTCAGTTGAGGGACATCTAGGCTGTTTCCAAAGTCTGGTTATTATGAATAACTGCAATGAACATGGTTGACCAAGGATCCTTGTGGTAAGATGAAGCACCCTTTGGGTATATGCCTAAGCTGATATACCTAGGTCTTGAATTAGATCAATTCCAAGTTTTTTGAGGAACATCCATATTGATTTCCATAATGGTTGCATCAGTTTGCACTCACTTCCACCAGCAATGGAGTGTGAATGCCCAAAAATGTGAGCCTGTTTCCACCTTGTCTAAAGGTCAGGGAGTTTTAGCTTTCTCAAAGTTTTTTTAACAAGTGTGTCTACACTCCCTGATGTAAGGTCTGGCTGCTTTGTGTTTTGGACATTAAGATGGCCCATAGAGGTGTATCCTCTACACCTTGACCAAAGTCAGTGAACTCAAGTATACTTTTTCTACTTCTTTTGAATTAAGAGGTTTGACCTAGGGAGTGGCTGCTTCAGGATACTTGGTTAGGGTGGGTTCACTTCCTAATCAACAGAATGCTGTTCTCACAAATTACTCATTTGATGTTAAGCAGTCTTTTGCCTCCTCCCACTGTTGCATTGAGGTATAAAAATGTGTGGAAAATTAAGCACAGGTGATTTCAGTATTCATTGGAATTCCTCCATGCTCTCCTGGTATTATCCTAGGCTTCTCTTTCTGTTTTTTTTTTCCACTTGCATCTTTATTCTCTTTACTTGTTTTTTTTTTAATCCCCATGCCCCTACCCTGGTAAGTGTATCTTTGTCAAAGCTGGTTTCTGACAACGGAGGAAGGTTCCCCTTTCTCCACATCCCCATTAGTATGAGCTGTTACTTATGTTTTTGACCTTAGTTATTCTGACAGGTATAAGATGGGATCATGAAATAACTTTGATTGGCGTTTCTCCAATGGCCAAGGATGTTGAATATTTAAGAATTTTTGAGCCATTTGAGATTCCTCTATTGAGAATTCTTTGTTTAGATCTGTACCCCCATTTTTTAAAATTGGATTTGTTTTTTTGATATATAGTTTCTTGAGTTCTTTATATATTTTGGATATTAATCCTCTGTCATACTTGGAGTTGGCAAAAATATTTTCCCGTTCTATTGGCTATCATTTTATCTAATTGACCGTATCCTTTGCCTTACAAAAGATTCTCAGTTTTATGAGGTCCCATTTATTAATTATTGTTGCTAGTGCCTGTACTATTGGTGTTTTGTTTAAGAGGATGCCTCTTGTGCCAACATATTAAGGCCATTCCCCACTTTATTTTCTAGCATGTTCAGTGTATTAGATTTTATGTTGAGCTCTTAGATCCACTTAGACTGGAATTTTATCAGCTGTACCCTTGTCCTTCAAAGCATGCTGTTGACGTTTGGATCCAATGAACTGATGCTCACTTCATCTTCCTCTACCCACGTCTGTCTTTTGACAGTACTTTGACTTAAGTGGTATGACTATCATCTTTTAGGTTAACAAATTCAACAGACACTTCTACATCAACATTCATCTAGAAATAAAAGGAATTCTTGAAGTTATACCATCATTACAATGATATCCCCAATTCATCAGATTTTCATTCCCAGTTTTCGCTTCTAGGTAGTTCTTTTTTTCAATATTTATAATTTTGAAGTTAATTAGTAGTTGCTCTTTCCTGTATCTTCTGATTGCCTAGGAGATTTGAAAGAGTCACCATCACTATCCTCTATAACTGTTTTCCTACACCTTCCTCTAAAATTCCTGTTTTAATGGTCATAGGAGAAAACTAATTTCTAATATTTTGATATCTGTGTAATATTTTCACCTGAACATCTTGATCACATTAAATACAAAGGAGACTTCTTCCATTTAAGTGCATTTTACCTTGAATTTTACTTTAAGTGTCTCATTCTCTCTATTCTAATCACTTATTTATGTCCTCTTTACCACAGATCACATCCTATCCATGCAGATATGAAATCTTAATATTTTAATCTCAAAGTCCACCTCAGATGTACAAGCTTCCTGTCACTTTTGTGTGTGTGCCCTCAAGGCACCCATGCTGTACCTGAGATTTTTTTTCAAGACTGCTATACCAACTTCTTTGTTGTTTTTAGAGGACCACACATGCTTTTCCCAGGGTAACTGGTTCTTATATTTATCAAGCTCTATATATGAACAGTGAATCCACATAAACTGTATAAGACTCTTGTCAACTCTCTTTTTCTTAATTAGAAGCCCTTTCCCACCAGTATGCTCAAGAGTTACTGTGGGTCCATGAAATCACAAATGGGCAAGATTCTTCACATTTAAGAATTTGGCACATAGTACTTTCTCATAAATATCCCATCCTCCAATGTTTTTCAAGATATGTATTACGTTGTTAATATAATAAAAAAATCAGTGATTTTGCATGATCATCATCTTATAACATAAAAACTCCAGGCCACACTCAGCTGATTAATTCTTGTCCATGTTGAATGGAATACAAACACTGGAAAGTCTAGTAGTGTCCAGAGGCCATGTCTTCAGTGTGGGTAAAGAGCTACCTCAGTTGGTTCATGGTCTCTTTCTTGTAGTTAGTTGCTGAGCTTTACCTGTACAGCAGTAGAGGTAATATGAGCTTCTTGCACTATCTAAGTATTCAGGAAGATGAGTCATAAAAAGCCATCTTTGAAAATGCCTGGAAACAAAAAATTGCACTTCCAACATTTGTATTGGTCAAGGCACTTAGAATGACCCTGGATTCAAGATATGAAAACATAAACTTCACATATTGGTATAAAAATACCAATAAAATTATGGACATTTTTATTCAGCCACAAACTCCAGTAGATTCCTGCCATGGTTTGCATTTTGCAACAAATACCAGCTTCTCTTGATTTTCCCTAGAAGACAATTCTACCTTCACATGCCTGTGAGTGTTGGTCTGCTTAATATTTTTATTTAACTTTAAAATATTTCTGTATTTTGCCTTTTTCTACATTATATATTTGAAAATAGTTACTTGAAAACAATGCCTATAAAAAGAATGATTCTTTTTCTTCTTATACCTATCTAGGGCAGAATATGATTGATAGTCTAGAGGACCTATAGCTGTAGTTTGAATAAGCATATTTTCTAGTAATTAACATATATCAACATTTTATTAAAACGGTTTACATAACAATAAAGCAATGAGTACATCTTTTAGAAAAAAAACAATATAAGAAGATATAGCAAGCTCTGTCATCATAAGTCTGATGCAATCACTATGGGTAACTGGAGGTTAAGCTGCAAAATGGAACCGGATGCATTAATGGAAGCATGGTTACACAGGGGAGGGACGTGCCTTCTGCACAAGACGGTCTCATCACAGATGAAATGTGAGTTTGGCTCTGAGAGCTATATTTGGAGAGAGAGAGAGAGAAAACAACACAAGACTATGACAGTGTGACATCTGAAGCACTTGAGGGGACTTGGAATGCTCAGCTTCTCAAAGCCGGAGGGACAAATATAATTGATATCTTTAAGCACTGAACAGCTGTCACACTTAAGATTATGTCCTCTAGTTTCCTCAAGAACTCTGATTAATCACATGTCAAATATGAATTTCACAATTAAAATGACACTTAAACAACCCAGAATGATTACTCTAAGGAGGAAAAGGATTTAGACTTTTTGTGCCACCGTTTCCTTCAGTTCATATTGCCAGAGTTTAGATCTGGAGATTTCTTGTCATTTTCAGGGTAGTAATTGTGCTTACTTTCAGTAGTGATAACTGAGTCAATTAAACTCCCCTCTTTTGTCTCTGTAATCATGCATTCACATTTCAGTTGTGCTGGAAGCACCTTGATTATGTCAGTGCTCCTACACACAGTAAGGAGAAAAATCACTGTGGGTGATGTTTCTTGTTGGAGAAAACACCTGGGAACTGGTGACGACAAGAAACAAATCTTTAAAAATTATAAAACAAACTCAATGTGTTAAGTGGTTTGTCAGATTGATGTGAACACATTCATTTTTATATTTTTCTAAAGTGAAATTCAGCACGTGTGATAGATAATTTTGTCAACTTGACAGTATCCAGAATCACCTATAACACAAGCCTGTGGCCATGGATCTCTGGAAGGGATTATATAGATCTGACTCATGGAGGTGGGATTACTCACCTTAATTGTTGATAGCACCATTGCATGTGCTGGGCTCACGGACTGAACAATAAAGAGAAAATAGGCTGAGGACCAACATTCCTTTCTCTCTGCCTCCTGAGTGCAGATGTGGCATGACTCATCCTCCTGGCATCATGGCTTTCATATCATCTTAGACTGCCTTCCCTGAAATAGTAAGCCATGTTAAACCTTCCTTTCCTTAGTTTCTTTTGTAGCAGTTTTGTATACTACAAAAGTAACAAGTAACTAATGCAATGTAAAATGATAAAAAAGCCTTCAATTAATTTAATTAAGGTATTAAAAATTAATTTGTGGGATAACAGAACTTTCCTCAAAGCTTATATTCAAGTTGAAGATGGGTATATTGTTAACTCTTAAATTATGATCTGTCAGCATTGTAGTGCATGCAAAATTCCCTTATGCTAAGCAAAGCATGAGGGTTTGCTAATGTAGTCAGAGGGAACTAGTCCTAGGGTGTAACACTAGAAATTTGTTTCCATAGAAGAAATGAAGTTTGCTTTCTTGTGAGTTTCTAAGAACATTCATCTATATTCTAAAAAAACTAAGACTGTAAAATTTCTCTTATGAAGCTTTTAAAAAGTATCCTTTGAATGGGTTTCAGTCCCACATGAGTAAATTGTAGTAAATCTGATGACTGTACCTACCCCATGAAATGTTGTGTACCACTGCTGTTGACACACAGGAATTATTAAGACATCATGTCCATGTTCACTTGACAAAGTTGAGAGCATATTCACACTTAGGCATCTTTCTGTAGTACTACTGAGTGTTCCCTTTAAAATATTTTTGAAGACCATAACATAATTTGTTGGATGGAAGAAAAAAATAGATATTGGTAATGGAAAGAATACATGTATTAGAAAGGCATGTTAATAAAATGTTACATAGAAAATAGACATAATAAGAGTAGTGGAATTAAAAATGATTTAACACTTCAAGGGGTCTATTTTATGTTTTTATTTAAAAGATGCTACCAGTATAGTAATTAAGACAGCATTCTCTCCTGTGATGCAATTATGCTGTGCATCCTAGTGAGTTCTTTCTTCTAACATTTTGACAAAATCAACATCCTTAAATTCACTTTTTAAGATGGAAAAAGGCAAAATGAACATAGAATCTAAGATCACTCTGGTTTGAAAAGTATTGATTTGTTACAAAAATGTCTGTTTTGCCCTTTAAGTTCACAGTCCAAAACCCCACACATAGCATTTATTTTATAATTTTTAGTTTAGTTTCATATGAAATAATCTCACATTTTACTTACTTGTATAAAGAAATAATTCTTACTTAATTTACCTTGCATAATTCCCTAATGTTTTGTATGAGTTAAGCAATGTCATTTAATATAGTTTTATTAAAGTTGCTTATTCCCTTTATTGCCACATAATTTGATTCACTCAAGCAGATTGTTCAGGCTGGATTTGACTGGTGTTGCTTTTATTTATTTGTTTTTAAAAATCTTATGAGACACAAGATGTTTTCTCAACTCTAGTCTTTCTCAGCTACAAACTAATGTTTCAGCCCCAATACAAAATGTTTTAGCATCCACTAGAGCAGTCTTTCTCAACCTTCCTAATCCTTCAGCTCTTAATATAGTTCCTCATGTTGTGGTGACCCAAGCATAAAATTGTTTTGTTGCTAATTTATTACTACAATTTTCTACTGTTTTGAATTCTAATGTAAATATTTGATATGCAGGATATCTGATAAGTGACCCCCAAACAAGTTTTGACCAACAGGTTAAGAAACACTGCCCTAGAGATTTGTGGCAACATTATTAGAGTGAAGGTGATAAAATGACAGGGTTGAAACAATATTTGACTTCTCTATTTTTACATAGCCACTGCTAATGTACCATTTCAATTTAGCACCTATAAACTATTGATTTATAAAATGAGACCAGATTTTCATTTATATTAAAATAAAGTATTTCTTTGTTCTTTTGCTTTGCTTTTCCTGCCTTTGTCCTTGAACTAAAAATCTTTCTAAAACGTCAAAATAATTGTTTGTTTCTCTTTTCTATTTTAATGTTATATTTGTTTATTTATTAAGCTTTGAAAGCAATAATACTAATATTATTAATGTCAACATTTTAACTTGAAACATTTTGCACAAACTCACATGTTTGATTACCTGGCCCAGAAATGGTGGCATTCGTTTAGCAAGTGGGAAAACCTTTAAATGCAGGGTCTACATGGCCAATAGAGGTCAGTAGCGAAGATTTTGAGAAATTATACCCACCTGTGTTGTGGTCCATCCTTGGCATTCTAATCTACTACGTACTGCCACTGCCTCTTGTTCCTTCTGCCTTGGAGAAAGTATATGCCCCTCCATGCCTTCCCTGCTACCATACGTGAAACCCTTACAAAACCTTGAGCCAAAATGAAGTTGCCATCCTTTAGCATGAGTGATTTATTTAATACAGTAAATAAAATTTCTAAGTACTGTTTAAGATGTCTTGTCATTCTTTTGAACCATTATATGGTTATTCTGGTAACCTTATATGATGAGATTAGTGTGTTTTAATATCACCACAGTCATCATGTGATTAAATGATACAGAAATTAGTTGGCTTTCATTTCAAGTTTTCTAGTTTTAGAAAACTTTCACTAATTCTGCTACATAATTACTGAAACAAATTCAAGTTAAATTCCAATATTATCACAAAAGATACATACTCAGAAAATAAGTCATTGTTTGATTTCCTATATGTCATACATTTTTCTGCTCTGTGGATAACAATTTCATCTGATATTTTCATTTGTAAACCATAAGCTGTATTATACATGTGTAATGCATATATACTTACACCTATTTGTATTAACTCTCTGTATTCTCAAGGGTATTATAGTAGTCATATTAGAGTATGAGCTAAAATATTTTAATATTAACCGATAACCACATACAAACATGTTCCAAACATAACATATATATCCAATCTAGTTTGCACTTCATGAGCATTTGGTTTATTTTTAGTTTATTTTGGACAAATAAAATACACACACATATACATACACACATATATATTCTCACACACATATATACTCACATATATATATACTTATCATGTATATATATATACATATTCTTTCAGCACTTTAAGCAATCTACCAAAGGAGGAATTGTTGTGTAAAGGACAGAATAATGAGTTATTTTTTAAACCTAGTGCCCAATCTATTTGTAGCTGTTAGAAACTATGAGGCTGGATATGGAATACACATGTTTCTTGTAACCATACAGTCTGTTTCTACTACTATTCTAGTTTATTTTAAAAGGGAGCATCCATTTCATCATGTTTAGAGGTGATAAATAATTCTCTTTAAAAAAATTGCACTTGAGGCTCTTTTTCCTGCCACAAATTCAAATCACATCATCAACAGCAGGTTCTCAATAGTTATGTGATTTTTGGTTAATACTGTTTTTTAATTGGATTAAGTATTTCATCATTTTTCCTGGTAAACCTTTCTGTGTTGATAGTTCTGCATGATTTGCAATGTAGCAGTTTGTCAAGGTCTACAAATATAAGATAACTTTAAAGTGTGGAGGCATCCTGAATGATAGACTTCTGTCAACTTGAAGTTCACGTCAGTAGTTTTTGATGAAGTCTAGTGCAAAATGTCATTTTGTCTTTTCAATCATATCTGTAAAGATCAGAATCAAAGGGTAGCCTTCCCCACAAGTGAGCATTTGGCTGAGCCTTGAGGATTATCACAGTCATGCCTGCAATGTTAATAATATAAGTTCTCCCATCATTGCAGGATAACCACTTTACAGTTTACCCATCTGGGTCAGGACCTATTTCTCTGAGAACCATTGTGGAACACCGGAGTCACTAGAGGGTTAAAGAGCATGGATGTCAGCAGTTAAATAGCACAGAGCACCAGTCAGATGTCCAGCTGGCACGCACAGAACTGAACATAAGGCTGATTGGCTTTTTGCCCAGGGATTCTAACGTATCCTGAAGGGTGCCATATTGACAATTATGGATATGCAAAATTGTTCACACATCTAAGGTGAAGAGCTGTCTTATTTTGAGCACATATATTTATGTGATTTATTTGATGGCATATGGGGTCATGTTGAAGTCGAGTCCCTTGGGGGCAAGATTGCTGGAGCAACTAACTCACTCTGAATCATAGTTGCTGTTCAAATGCCTTGAAAATTATCCTTCTAGGTTTTGACCAGGATTTAAGATGATACTCTGAAAGATTGTGAGAAAGGTAAATTATTACTGCTATGATAAATAACAAATACATAGATCAGAACAGGGAGAATGATGAGAGATAATAAAAACCATACATATTTGATGATGATACACTGGAAAATAATATAAAAGTAATTAAGACTGTCTTCCTGTAAATTCTGAAAGAATATTCCCAATAAAATACTACAACTCTTTTCTGGATTTCATTTTGGAAATAAAATGTGCTATGTCCATTTTCAGTCATTTACTCTCATTCAGAATCAAGTTTCTATTATGTATGTCTGTGAAGCCCTGTCTTGTTAATTTAAATACCACATAACATGTTAAATTAATTTTACTTATTATACCTTTAAGAAACCTTTTCCCAATATTATTCCTTGTATCAGAAACTTTTCATCCTTGTATCATTTTCTTACATTAGATTTTTGAAATCTGCTAATTATTTCTAAACCGAGTAGCAGATCTTATTAGGTACAGTATCTTTGTCATTAAAGTAGTAAAAAACATGCTTATTCTGGATCTACATAAACTTGTTTCAGTCATTGTTCAGAGAAACTATTAAACTATTTGTTGATGCATTGTTGAAATTGCACATAAATTTTTCTCGATTTTATCTCTAGAAATGAAAAAAACAAAAATGTGCAAGAAAAATGCTCCTATAATCTACAAAGAATTCCATGCTCTAGACACTTTTAGGTAACTTGTAACAGTTTAAGAAATTTATTCATCCTGTAGATTGACATGTATGGAGATATTGTCTTTCTATTCCTCCTTTGCCTCTGGAAACAGGTTTGTTTAAACTTACTTAATTCTAGGTTGGTCATATACCCTTCAATTCATGTGGTTTAATCTGATCATCACTATCTTTATATTTATTTGCTAGTCAATATACAAATTCAATATTTTCTCTCTTCTATTTGTTTTCTGTGAGTCCACTATTATTTGTTTCACTTTAGTTATTATAAATATTCACATTCTCTAAAATTATTTTACAAATTTGTGTTGCTTCACTGATGGGCCTTCCCTCTAGTACTTTTCATTTACTCTTGATTAAGAATTCATTGGCAATATACTGTTTTCCTTTAGTAAAATCATCTGATAATGAGTTCAGAAATACTCAGCACCTGTTCCTTAAAGCCTCTATGATGATTACTGGAGGAAGTCAGGATTGCTCAGTAGTGCAGTGTGACACCATAGTACATAGTGGCCTCCAGTGAGACACGTATCCTATCACTCATGGTCCTGAAAATAACAAAAATAACATTTTCTTTCCCATACAAAACCCTTGAAAACATTTTGCTTTTGGTCTGTTGATGCCCTCTCTATCAGCTATGAGTAGAACCAGACTCCTCAGAAGATGTCATGTACCAACTGGAACCAACAATAACAACTAATGATTTCCATAAGAACTCCAGTGGCTGCACTGTGCCACATCTTCAAAACATGGTAAGGCCCTTGCCTCTAGCAATATCAGTATGTGACACTGTCTGTAAACTTGGTAAGAGATTCTTCAATTTCAGACAGCTGGAATGCCAGTGAGGGGGTTGTTTCATTTGTTTTGTTTGTTCACTTGGTTTCAAAATTTCCTTTACTCTTAGTAATATTAAGCATGTTTTCTTTTACATTTATTGGACATTTTTCTTCTTTATATTGGGCCTTCTAAAAGTAAAAATGTAGAATTAGTTTTACTCTTGTGTTCTTCTTAGTCTGCTTTATCCTTACTGCTGATTGTGTCTGTTTCAGTATTTCAACCCTACTGCCTTAGATTTATCCATAATAGAAACAAACCATTGTCCAAATATCCTTTTGAGGGCAACATACATCTGCTTTACTGCACCTTCCAGTCAAAGGACACCTCTTACTTCACTATGTCCATATTTACGGGACTTGCATAGCTATAGATTTATTTTGTATGCCTGAGGTTTGATACATATTATTCCCTGATGTACTATTTATAGACAGTGTGTTCCATTTGCTGGTCTATATTGTGTCTTTCTATAAAGACACAATATAAATATGAACAAACATGTATATACACAGAGAGAGAGAGAGAGAGAGAGAGAGAGAGAGAGAGAGAAAGAGAGAGAG
>LOJH01006983.1:0-16552 GCA_001685095.1 Ellobius talpinus | reverse complement strand
AGAGAGAGAGAGAGAGAGAGAGAGAGAGAGAGAGAGAGAAAGAGAGAGAGATATTTAACAACCTGGTCATGTGAAACTGTATATCTTATTTCAAATTTTTAAGAAATAAATAAAGTAAAATTCGTCCCACTTTCTCTTCAGTCAAATATATAGCGATCTTTCTATGCATTTTCTTTCCTTATATCTGTATTTATATATGCAAATAATTACACGGATGTGTGGTGACTGGCATGACATGCCCTACTGTGGAGTTCAGAGGACAGTTTGCAAAAGTCAGTTCTGTTCTGTAACTATGTAGAGTCTAGGGCTCAATCTCAGGTCATCAGGGTTGCTAACTCTCACTGATCTCTCTCTCTCTCTCTCTCTCATTCTCTCTCTCCCCCCTCTCTCTGGTAGGGTCTTGCCATGCATCCCTATATGTCCTTGTACTTGGATTTATCTTGAGGTCATGATGATCTTCTGTCTCTTACCTTTCATGCCAGGATTACAGGTATGCACAAGATCACCCAGATTACAAAATTTCTTCCTTTGTTAGTCATTTCCAACAGAGTTGAAAACATTTGAAAAGAACTTGAGAAAACAGTATCCTTGAGGATTTCTTAAACATTTAGAAAACTCTTAAATTCTCCACAATTTAGACATCTAATCTAAAAATTAACTATTAATTAAACTTTATTCCAGAAAAAGGGATTTTCAAAGGGTGTTACACTGTATAAACAGGATTTACTGGCCATTGCAGTAGATGGAAATGTAGAATTTTATCCTCATACTATTAACAACTTCTCACTACTACAGCTCCTCCATAAACATCTAGTGATTAAATAAATTAATATATGGCATTTCTCCCTGTTCTCATTCTTTCATTTAATCATCTTTGCATGCATTTCTAGTTGCAAATGGCATAACTCTACTTAAATGCACTCACCATGCCATCTAAATAAAACATGATTAATAAATGTCAATCCGTGACAATGTATTTTAAGCAATCCTATATATAGTTTCTCTTAAATACTGAAACTATCTCAACATATATGAATAACAAGCAAACAGGCCATGCGAGGAGCTCACAAAAATGATCCACTTAAAATGGCTGAGGAACAGAAACATGTTTCTGAGGAATATGGGGGAATTGAAGAGGATGTTAATCAAGAGCATTCCTTTCCATTTTCCTTTTGTGTCCTGAGAAGGAGAAAGTATGATAAGTGGAAAACACACATGTTCAATTTGAATTTACAAAGCATATATTTGAAGATATAGTTTACAAATGAGAAAAAAAGATGGGATTCTGAGTAGCAAATATCAGAATTACTACCTCTCAGGCTTCAGCCAGTACAGCTCCTCCTGAAGAAGCAGCGGAGTAAGGATAATCAGCTCTGTTTCCTACTGTCATGAAGAGCAGAAAGCAGGAAGAAGAAAAAATTACGCCCCCGTAGCTAAGCACTTCTATATAAACCAATCAAATTATTTCATCCGCCATAGAAAGCATGAGGAAAGATGTAGAAAAACTCTGGGACTTCATCGAATTCCGGTCCTGCCTTGCAGATAATACTTTACATGCACGAGAATCTTGCCATAACAAACTTTATGTGCTTCATTAATATTGATCATTGGCTAAAATAAAACAACTGGAAACAAGTTCATCCTGGATTTAAAAAATCATTGATCATTAAGGTACATTTGTATTGAAACAAAAATTTTATTTCCAAAGTTTCAAAACTAATCCGGAACAGAAGCATAAATGAGAGACTTTTGGAGGCAGGAACTATTTTGATATGCCTAAATTTGCTTGCACATTAGTGTCAAATCATCACACTAGTTGAAAGATAGGGAAGCCATTCTCATGGCCTCTGCCAAGCAATTTCAGACAATTTGACTGATTTTTCGGATAGTAAGTTCTGAAAACAGAAGCGATTGAAAGCTATCTGACCTGAATTTATTCCACAAAATTTTATTCCCATCTGAAAGTGTGCCTGTGATTTATTCGGTGTCACTGCTGTATCCGCGCTAATGCGCCATTATGCAGAGCCAATGCTTCAGAGGGGTAACCATCCCTCTCCCTGAAGCCAGAACTTCATGATTACGTCAGGCATTGCCTGGTATAGTCTACGTAGGGAGTCGTCTTAGCCTCTTAACTTTCTCATGAATCTGGAATAATTACTTAAATATTTACCGTCCTCTCTTTAAAATTGGCTAGAACAAAGGGATTATGCATGCAGAAGGTGTGCAAGGGGACAGAAGATAACAAATGATCCACCCAGCACAGCCTAATGTGGCTCTACTAGACTAGAAACTGTGGTGATAAATCACCTGCCAATGTTGATAATAAAATACTGCATTGGCCTCCATCAGCCACAAGAGAAAGGTTAAGTGTTATTTCTCACAATAACCATGTGGTCTTCATAGATGACACCTCCAATATCAAATCCCATCATTATTTGCCATAGAAAACACTTGATCTTTACTCCTAATAGAACATTTTTTATAAAGAACTACTTTGTAACTAGCTAATATCCTTGAAATCCCTTCATTCACTTTAATACTTATTTTACCTTTTAAAGTAGTTCCCCGTTTACTTTTAAACTATTTTTATATCAGGGAGGACTTTAGGAGGTTGAAATTCTTTCTTGTTATCTTTCATGTCCGTTTAGTCATTAGAGTCCTAAAAAAACAGTTGTGTTTGGGTTATGAGCCAATTTAAATATTATTCTCCGTGATTTAAAATTTATTGATTAGATAAAATGTTTATTTCTTCGTATTTTATTTCAAGTGATTTCTGTTTCAAAAAGCAGTCTCATTCCTTGACCCCTATATAGAAATAAACTAAGTGCAGATTTTCCCAGCTCTGCATACAAAAGAGGTCACACAGTTTAGGGTTTCCTTTCTCTTGCTTGCAGAGATAGTTCAGCAGGGAGCACAGATGCATGTAAACATATAAAGACCTGAATTAAGAGTCTTAGCAGCTACTTAACAGTTTTAACATTGTGGCACAGTCTCTAACTCTGATACTAGGAAGCCCTCTAACCCTGATACTAGGAAGGCAGGGACAGCAGACTCCCAGGGGCTTGCTACTCTGATCACCTCACCAAATCAGTGAGTCTAGCTGCAATGAGAGATGCTGTCTCCCTATTAAAAGTAGTAAAAAAAATTAAGAATGATACACATTGCTGACCTTCTCACACACATTCAAGAAGAGAGTAGAAAAGAGAAGGAATACCCTCCTCAAATTTTTCAAAATTTTTATTTTTTTTCAAAATTATTATTTATTTTCATCAGCAGATCTTGAAGGCATGGTGGTTTTCTTGAAAATATACTAGAGTGTCCTCCACAGTATTTAATTGAAGAGAAGGCTGAGTTGGGTACCATTTTAGTGCTATGATGTATGGCACAAAGAATACTTATACCCAATCAACATCGGTTGTAAATTTTAGGTAACTTGAACCACAGCTTTATGTGTGAAGTAATCCAAGCCTAACTCATACTTGATTTTAAATCTTCACTTGTGCCTTTTCAGAATCCAGAGCTACAAATTTCTTATGAAAACCTAACTTCAGAATACAGCCCAGTCTTTAATTGGGCAATGATGGGAACTCAAGAACAAAGACAGCTGTCTTCATTCACACAGTCATAACCCCAAACTTCTTGCATCGCAGGGTGTAGCTGCATCCCCAGGGTGAAGTTGCATCCCCAGGGTGAAGTTGCATCTCCAGGGTGTTTCTAACAGAAGCATTTGCTTTTGACATCCCCCTTCCTGCAACTGGGCTAAAAAGCACAAAGATAAAAGTTCATTTCTGTCTCTCATGCATCCTAAGTCCTGCCTGGCACTGAGTGCTTTTAAGGAATACAAAAATAAATAAAGGGCCATTTGGGTATTTTCTCCAAAATGATTCAATCTATGCAAGGATAATTCAATATCCTACAGCTTATAAATCCAAAAACAATGCACAGACCTGAGATCTTGACATTTAAAATGCCTGTTATCACCATCAGGTTTAAACTATATAATATAAATTATATGTTTTTAGAGTGAAGGTGTATACCTAAATCATTACTAATAAAAACAGAATATTATATCCAGAATACAGCTTATAAATCAGAACGCATTCTGCAAGCATGGTAAAGTGATTTTGCTTTATTTTGTTGCTATCACTTTTGGAACAAATATTGGACAAGTTAAAAATAAGTTTTCATACTTACATTGCATTATACATCAGGTGCATTTTAGTTTGAAGCTATTACCAATTGATAATTAAAAATTATATTCCTTTAAAGTATTTGAATTTTACAGGTTCCTCTATAGAAAGTGTAATAATGGCCATATATTTGATTAAGTTTGAGAAGTCAAGTTTATGCAGTTTGGCCTATAATTGTAAATATTGTGAAAATGCATTGAGATCCAAAGCATTAGAGAATACAGATTTTTTAAAAAACTTTCTTAAGTGTGTTCATACCCAGAGGGTCTTAAAAACTTCTCAAAAATCACAGTCTTCCTCAATGCAACAAATAGCATTTTTCTCTTTAGAAAAATCTTAAACTAATATTTAGAAGAGCATATTTCTAACTAATTCATAATAATTATACATACTAATCACCAGAGTGTGATACTGTGGTGCGTGTCTGCAGTTTGCAATGACCTCATCAAGAGATGGGAGGTTTACAATTACATTTTGTGTGTGTGTGTGTGTGCTAGTTAAAATTAAAACTTTCTTCTATTTTTGAAATATACACTCAATCATTAGCTATCGTCAAGCCATGATGCTGCAGAAGAGGTGAGGAGCCCGGCATCACTGGATAAAATTGTCAGTACAGGAATAAGGGAAAGATCAAAGCCCCCCCCATACAAAAAACTTTATGTATAGTGTCATCATTAATTATTTGTTTTTAACAATAACCAGTGATACACAAAGCCCAAACTGGGTCTTAATAAGCCACACTTTTCCATGAAATGATAATTACAACTCCATTTTATCTGACTCTAAAAAGACCCCTTAGCTGTATACTGTCTTCAATTGTGGAACATAGATATCAAAAACCACAGTGGCTTTAGTAGAAAGGACAGATGAGTTGGAACACACAAAATATCTTCAACTGTATCTTTTCCTGAAATTTGTAATGTGAATTAGCTGTGAAACCCATGTTTTCACTTTCTGTTTTGTGACTAAAATACTGTAAATTATTTTATCACTTTCAGTGGGCCCCACAACAAATAATAGAAAAACTAAGGGGAAAAACACTTAATAAGGGAACATAATTTGTTTCCATTAAGTTACAAACACAGAATTGTCTAGACCTTAAATCCAGTGTTACACCAACTGTCCTCAGCCTTTCCTCCTGTGATTTATCTGCTCTAAAATGTCACCTTTAGGTCTCATGTAGTTGTTGACAGCAACAGCATACTAATATTCTAAGTTTACATTAAACAGAGAAAAAATACTGTATGTCCACACATGCCCAACCGCATTATTTAAACAGGTTTGGGGAGTAGACAACACAGAATCAGTGGAAACAGCCCCTATATGGAGCTGTTTTGTTTGACTGTGTCTAGGTCCAGTGTCTCTCATGAGACCTAGTTTTGTACTAATCACATGGAATGAGAGTATGAAAAATTTTGTTTATTTTGCCTCATTTCTGCTTTAACCTAAACTTTGTGATCCCACGAGAAGAGGAAGCATGCTGGCAAGGCAGAAACGACAAGTTAACGTTTCAGCTACGAAAATGAAAAAGAGCAGAACAATTTGTGAGAATTATTTTCCTTTTCTGTGTCTAATCGTGCAAGCATATTTCCTTGGGCAATGCCACTTCCAGTGGCATATGCGGGGTTGACATGCCACGTGCACTGCTGTACAGGGAAGCGTGGCAGGAAGTTCTGATCGGAACGTTCTTGGAACTCTGCTCCTCGTGTGTTTGCTGACAGGTATGCAGAGACGCTTGCCAGATGGGAAGACAAATGTCTTCAGAATGGAGAGTGACTTTATAGTCATGCTTAAGCAGTGGATGTCAGTTGCTTAGTTAAAGCGGTCAGAAAGACGGGGCCTCTGCTCAGAAGTAATCAACTGGGGGTTTAAAAATGGAACACCCCGCTGAAACTGTGGGGAGGGAACTAAAGGCTTGGCAAGCAATGGGCTCCTCTTTTGGAGATTTCATTCCCTATTTAAAATTTCAGTGAAAAGTCTTAATTCAGCAATTGCAAGTGCAGCAGAGTTGGGACCTACAAGATCCCCACAGCTCCCTTCATCACTCATATGGACTGGGTGGTGATGAAGGGAATGTGACCTGTGACATGGATGTTCTATTCTTCCTCACCTTCCTCAGCCACTTAGAATTGTTGCCTCCAGGAATTAATCAGGATATTCTTCAGCAATTCACTCCAGTATGTAACAGGCTATTTTATTCTGATGACTAACACGATAAAATGCAGTGTGATATATAATTAAAGAGACGCGTTGAGGATTGAAATGGGTTGTGTTATGGATATCTGTGACCCTAGATCTTTCATTACTTCATTGCATTTAGAATGTCCAAAGAAACCTTGTAAAATTAATTTTTCGATGTTATAGTTCATTTTTCTCTCATATTTACAAAGTCAGAGGTACCAAATTTATTATATTGCTAAGACCTTCTAGGCTGAGTTCTGACTTCGTACTGTTGGCATTTTAATTGGATTTAGGTATGCATTCTGATAGTGCCTGTGCTACATGATGTCGATCTGTCAAATGTTGATAAAGTAACTGGAATGTTTACATTAAATTTGCAACATTTAAATATAAATGCAATTATTTCAAAATTAGCTGAATAACTTTTATTTCTAAATACACACTTCTTTTGTATTAGTTTTTTGTGTCTCATTCTTTCTAGAGAGGATGGTGAAGTGATCCAAAGAAAAGACACACATTATGAAAAGAGATCCACTGAGGAATGGAAACACTCGCCTAGCTGTAACTTCTTCCTCTCTTTTTAGACTACCCAGTGAACAGGTTTTTGTTTTGTTTAAGGTTAACTGCAGTATGAAAGGACAACACAGTTTCTGTAATAAGGTATAATATAACATATTTCAGAAACCGTTGTGTGATTCTTAATATTTGATTCTGCCTTTTTGCAAGTAGACATGACCAGTAGCACAAGCTTTGCATATGGATAATAATAAAAAAAACCTTTCCTTGTTTACAAATGCAAAACAAGACAAGAATATAGAAGTTTGATAACATAGGATATAAGGTAAAGCTATGTCAACTGGCAAAACACATATGGCATAAAGATGCATGAAAAATAACTACGTATAAACATATTACAATCCAAAAATTCAAATTGGAAGAACTATTGATTCTCTGAAGAAAATCAAGTGCCAATCCAATCCTTGTCTCTCTAATGGCACTGGAAGAGTCATGACACAATTTTAATGGTGTTTTCCTTTCTCTACTTTCTTCAGCACAAATGAGACACACGATGAACATGATGTTCCAAAAGATATTAAGAGCAGTTTTTACACACCACCCAAGGCAATGTTTTTAAGTAGACATAATAAGAAAACAATGCTATGCTATTACAAAACACTTCACAGAGCCCCAGGTTTGGGAGGAGAGTGTACTTGCTGTTTAGGGCAGAAGTCAGAAGATAGTTTTTCATATAAGTGATTATATTGTAACCCCAAGTAAGTTAGATACTTTAATATAGAGCCATTGCTTAAACACCAATAACTTTATTTAATTTACATTTAGTATGCAAGTACCAGAATGAACAAAATTATATCTTTCTGAACACACACAGAAATAATGTACTTGTTAGCTGTTTGGTTTATTAATATATCTACAGAACATAAATATTTAGTAAGTTAACTTGGGTATATAAAATAATTTGTAATTTTTATATAGTTTTGAATTCCTATAATAACTACATAACATGCATTAGTTATATAAATATGGCTTCCATTTGGCATTCTAGAAATTACAATAAAAATATTAATATTCATGCAGAATTATAATGTTCTTCTTCCCATTAATATTTGCTATTCAATGTCACAAAATAGTTTTGCTTTATTTATTTCTTTTTCTACTAACTTATTGTGAAGGCAGGAATCTGCTGAAGTCCCAGTTAACTTTGACTTCACCATCCTCCTGCCTCAGCATTCCAAATTCTGGAACAACAGTTGTGTACCCCATATCCAGCTAATTTTCTTTATAAATTTAAGCTTAAAAATAATCCCAGGGAAATTTTAGTTTTAGTAAAAAAATGTGTTGTGTATACTTCATTTAACCCCCTTTAACTCCTTTCTGCATTTTTTATATTAGATGTGTTAGCTACTGTTTTATATAAGAAATTGCCACTAATAAGCAATAGCTATTATGTTCAAAATATTCTATATTCAAAAGCATTGCTTTTCTTTGAGGTAATAGAAAAAAACAATTTTTTTTCAAATGGAACCAAATGATAGGTAACTCTCCACCACCTCTTCTATTCCCCAGATTACATAAACATACTTATTAAATCTCAAAGACATCAGAAGGAAAGAACTCTGTACCAGTATGCATTCTGTCATAAAAGTGTACAATTTACTGCAGCATCACCAACATTGTTTCATCTCAAGGCTAACTGGCAATGTTATGTGATAGTTAAAGACACCTGTCACTGTGAGGCATTTGCCACGGACCTAACAAAGAAGTGGAAAAGATGAATCCCAAGTCCAAATGAGACTGATTTTGTTTATGTCTATATTTACCCTTGATTATTTGATTGAGTAGAATGGATAGATAGATAGATGAGAGATAGATAGAGATAGATAATTAGATAGATAGACAGACAGACAGACAGATAGATAAATAGATAGATGGATAGATAGATTCAGTAACAGAATATCTGACTGCATCTGCATGTTCTTTGGTCAGTTTATCTCTATATTTTTCTCTTACATATCCAATTATTGAAATAATTTCCTGTCATATAATTTTGACAATTATACTTGATTTTCTTCTATTTAATAGTTTAACTTTCAATTAACTTTCTAATAGTACTTAAACTCTGGGTTATGTGTTGTTTTATCTTATTTTCCTGTTTTGAAAGGAACACTGCCATGTTACAGACTCTGGCCTTTTCCAATCTATTTGTTTTAAATCAAAGTTCAAGCCTTCCTTTGTAGAAAACATTTCATGTGTGGCCAATTTCTCTTGAACAATTTGACTTTTTGATACATAGCACAAAATTTCTTTTATAAATTTGGATGAAGTTAGGCACAATGTAAATTTATGGTGTTTGCATATGTGAAAGAAAGTTAAAATTGTATCTTCTTTTTACTTCTGTAAGTGCTACTTTTAAAAGAGTTTTATTTTTATATTTGTAAAGTATTTTTAAGATATTTTTCTTCCCAGTGTGCATAATTCTATTTAAATATATAGTATTAATATTAACTTCCATGGTATTAAGTTATCATAAAGCATCACTGAAAATCACAAATTTCATCTGTATTAAGGCTGACTCAGAGTAAACTCTACTGGACAAATTGATTACTATATTAAGAATACATTGTTTAAGTTAATGCATATTTTGTGCAAGCCTGCCATTTGCTTGAGCATTTCAAGCTGCTTGCACTTGTAAACATTTTCTCCATATTCCAGTTGTTTGAAGAGATGAAACATAATGTATTCTGATGATGGTGTTTATTTCTGTGAAAGGAAGCTGAACAGTGCATGCTGACTATGGGAGTCTCCAGGTTTTCTATTATTGAAGCACAAGTTTACCGAGGACTCTTGCAGCAACTTCAGAGGCCTAGCAAATCAGGAGCCCTTTAAAGAAGAAATTCCTCCCTTGACTCTGGGCGCTCCTGAAGCTCCACACTTTGTGATATTGATCTGCTGAATACCAACAGTCCTGAATTAGTAAGTTCAGAACAACTTTTAGAGTCATCATTTTCAAACTCTTTTTTATATGTATATTTCTTTGTGAAGCCATTGTCTGTAGCGTGTATTCTCCTGCATTCTTTGTCCATTAACATTGAACTCACAGATGGTAGCATGTGGTCCCATCATTGAGCAGCTTTCAAGCAATAGCTATTTTGTGCATAGAGCAATGGATACCTTCATCCATTGAGCCGTTTTCTAAAGGAAATCCAAGTAAAACACAATCCTTTCAACAAAGAACCACGAATGAAAACAATGTAAAAACTATAGTACAAAAAAAAAGTATCACAAGGAGATTTGCTTTGATGGTTGAAACAAGAAAGCCTTCATCACCTTCCTTTCCTCAGTTACAAACACGCAAGTTGGCTCCCTCCAGTTTTTCCTGATACTCTGCATACTCTTGGGAAGCATAAGGGACAGAAGTTAGTCTTGTACTACTGCTTATTATCATGGCTGTGTACCTTATCTGATAAGAGTTTCAGGAATGCTGAAAATTGAGAAAATATTTCTTAACACTGGTAAATACCATATATTTTCTTATTTTAAATAGAGTAATAACACAATATCTCACTGTGGGACATATTAATGTCTGACCAGTACGTATTCAGATGCCAGTTAGTCAAGAATCGCTCTATCACTGTACCTGTGTCTTATAATTTCTATGAATGTTCACTATGATTAACTCCAAATTGAGTTCTTTTTTTGTTAAAGGAAGGTAAATTGACTTATAGAAGCTGACATGAACAAACATAGTGAATGGCCTGAATGAAATGCAAGGGGCAGAGAGAACATTTAGAAGCAATAAATTAAGTGATAACACACAACACTAAGTCAATTAAAATCAGAGAGTAGCCTACTCAACTCCACATAAAGGGTAACAGGCTCCTTGACGAGTCATTTTCTCATTCAGGTGTGAATGCTAATCTGATAGGATAAAAATTGTATTCAACCCACTTAAACTTCTTTCCACACATTTGTTTCCCACTGTCTGCCCTCCCTCTCTCTTTTCTCATCCGGTCTTACCCTTCTGTCCTTTCCCTCTCTTTTCTCCAGCTCTCTTCCTCTCCACTTCTCCCCACTTTCTTTCATTTTATTTTCTATCATTATTTCCTTTTTCCTTCTACTATTGTAAATTAATGTATAATGACTAAGGTGTGTACTACAGATGCAGAATGGTTTTGGTTTTAGCAAACACACACACACACACATATATATATAATGTTATATATTATTTGAACCCAATCAAGCAGATTTTCTTTGTAGCCCTCAATATGTATTCACTATGTGATGCTGATAATGCTTTTAACTGATAATGTTGATAACTGTAGGTGTTTTCAACATTGATTTTAAGACAGAGCAAAACAACAACATTGGCCACAGTATTTATCTGTTAATGCTAATAAGCTTTTGTTTTTATGAGATAGGTCTTTTCTTCCTCCTTTCCTCTGCCCTTCCTTCTTTCTATTTTTTTTTAAATCTGTAGTCCTGGATATGCTAGGCTTCACTGTGGAGTACAGTCTGGCCTCAAACTCATGGCTACTCTTTCCTCAGCCTTCCAACTGCTGAGGTTACATCCATAAGTCATCACATTTTAATAAAGAAAACATTTTTATCACAAGTAGATAATACATGGAAGCCTATATATATATATATATGTGTGTGTGTGTGTGTGTGTGTGTGCTTCCCATTGACTATTATTTAAAACAATATAATATCTTAATGCATTAAATGATTCATGTTACTTTAATTTGTACAGTAATGTGACTTTTTTCATAATTACATATTAATGTAAACACTTGATACTACATTGCAATGCTGAAATGAAATGAGCAGAAGAAAGAATAAGTTTCACCGAACTATTGTGTGCAATAATATGTCATGTACTTATAATATTAACATTAAGTGCTTTACAAGAAATCTTTTTATTCACTCTAAGAAAACCTGCTTAAGGACATATTAGTTTTGCCAACTAAAATAAATTCAATGTGATTTTTTGTTGTTGTTGTTTAAACGTGTATTCAATACTAAACACACTCTCCACTTCAAATTGAACCCAGCATAGTTACTACATTGTGGTTGCATAAATCTAAAAAATAAAATCTACAGGCCATATAATTCTTTCAAAATTCTTTTTATGTGCCCTGTTCAGAAGAAAATGATAAAGAGTAGTGGTTAAGAGTGACTTACGGTCCTGGAAAGATGGCTTAGTGATTAGGAGAAATTGTTTTTCTTGTAGAGGACATAGGTTATATTTCCAGTTGTATGCAGTTGCTCACAACTGTCTGTAACTTCATCTCTGAAGGATTCAGCACCCTCTTCTTGCCTCCTTGGTTATTTCATGTACATGTTGCACAGATAGGCATACAAACCAAACTTTCACATACATAAAGCAAAGATAAATATGTCTTAAAAAAGTCACTCCATCAGTTGCATTTATGATGTTCTTACTGTCCGTCAGGAGAATAATAACTGCTGGTGACTTGTCAATTCTTTCCTCTCAGTTTGGTCCTTGTGTGCTAGAGCACATTGTTCTCTTTTGAATCAGAAATATCTCCCTAATGCTCATTATAGGAGCATTTGTTCCCGAATTGGTGGTACCATTCCATAGACTTTGTGTATGTCATCAATGGACGGCAGAGACCAATCACCAATAGTGTGTTCGGAGGTTTTTGCCCAGACCCCGGATCTGGAAGCTCAGCTTCCAACTCAATCTCCATAGAAATAATGGTTTCCTTACACTATGTTGCTGTAAACAGAGTTTCTCTGCTATCACTCCCTTGCTATGATGGTATGTGATACTAAAATATATATGTGAATTAGGTTTGTTCATTGCTTTTTGCCAGAAAACAAAACTTATAATATTGATTGTATTTGTCTTTGTACCTCAACTTAATGGAAACACACAGAACAACTATTTATTGCCTTATCACTTTGATAACCTAAAATCTTCTACAAAAAGCAGGAATTCATAAGCTCCACACAAATTGGATGTGAAAATACTACATGTCAAAGAGTGCTTTGGCTCACAAACTGGCGAACAAGACCTGTATATAGACAGATGCATTGGACACAGTGATCTCAATAGTGAGTAGCAAGCTCGAGATTCAATTTCAATAGCTTATGACACCCTATTTAAGGTTTTCTCAGCATGCTTTAGTGAGGAGTACAAAAAATATACATCTGTTATATTTATACATTTTATGTATAAATATGTATTTTATGTATACATTTCACGTATACATTTTATGTTTTGGCACCTTAATTATTCTTCTCTTGCAAGGCAAACTATGAATAAATTAATAAAAATTGTAAAAAAATAAATTAATTATAAATAAATTAATAAAAACCTGCTTCATATGGGGCTGGACAGCTGACTCAATCAGTAAATCAGATTCCCTGAAAGCATGAGGACCTGAGCTCAGATCCCAGTACCCACTAAAAGGCTCTGTGTGGTCACAAGATCCTGTAAACTGCCTGGGATGAGGTGAGACTTGCCTCATAAATTATACTTGTGGAGCAGTGACCTCCAGATGTAGTGAGAGAACCGTTTCTGAAAACTATGATGCAAAGTGATTGTGGAAGACACCTGATGTAGACCTTTAGCCTCTGTTATTTGGTACGTGCCATCATGCACTTTGTTACACATTTTAACAAGTACGCATGGCGGCTCACAACCACTGTTAGTTCTAGTTACAGGGTGTCTGCTGCCCTCTTCCGGCTTCTACGGGCTCCTGCATGCCTGTAGTACACTGAGACATAGGGGCACTCACATAAAAAATGAATAAAGAAATACATTGTATAAAAAAATCAGCTTCATCCAAGAGCCACAGATTGCCTTTCTGTAAATTAATTAATTATTCACAGTTAAAAGCGATGATACTCATGAACAGTAAAAACTTACTATTTATAAACAAACTTTACAAACTGACTATCATCTGTGACACAGAGCACCCTCACTCTTATTGGGAAAATATTTATATGGGTTGAAAGAATCTAATCTTTAACAATGTATAATTTTAAAATTAATTATGCTCATTTTATTGAGTTTTATAAAGAAAGCTTTTGGAACAAAATTTATTTATTGATCTCAAGCTTTAGCTAATAGGCAGATTATCTAACTAGCAGATAGTTATTATATTAACAAATGGTTGAAGTTCAGGATGACATGTGATAAAAATTATTTCTGTTTTCACCAGAAAGACTGAGTCATGGCATATGTTTGAAAACCTTCCTTTGGACCTTCTAGTATAATCAAGTCTGAACTCAAAATATCTACATTTCATTACCATATACTGAATTTCTTTTTCTGGTCAGTTAGATGCCTCAGCAGGCAACAGCATTTGCCACCAAACCTGAAGATTTAATACATTCTTTCAACAATTGTCAGTATATCAAATCAAGATTTTAAACAATCAGTAGTTTGCACTTTTTGTGTATCACGGATTAGGCTCTGGGCTACATGAAAAAAGGGAAAAAGTGAGGAAAAGAAAAAATAGAAGAATTTGAAAGTGGGGACAATAAGTGAGAGGCAGAGAGGATGCTGAAAAGGGGACCGCGGGGAAGAAATGGGCCACTTACGTTGTACTCATGCATGAAATTTTTAAAGGAAAAAGCAAAACAATATGGAAGAATAGTGTGGGTGCCAGACTGGATTGTAGATATATCTAAAAGGTTTAATGCATCTCATCCTTCACTATCACACTAATCCCTCAGGAAAACAAACCGACAATTGAAGTTGGCAATAAACAAGAACACTTTATTAAATCCAGCAAGTTGTGGGGGCAAATGGTGACCACCAAAGAAGGTCACAAGCTCCTTTTCAATGGATTTCGGGTAATTCCAGAAAGGAGGTCATTAATCTGGTGGTGATTGGTGACAGAAAGGTTAGTCTGGGGGTGATTGGTGGCAGGCCTAATAGTTAGGGACTTTACAGGGGAAGGGAAGGGAAAGCTATCTTTAGCTAGCTAGCAGAAAGGTGGGGTGTACCTGCTGAGTCAGCAGAAGGGGCCCTGGGGTGCCTGCTGGGCTAGAAGAAGGCTGTGGGGTGCCTGCTGATTGGTTGCTTCTAAGTTGTGGTTTTCCTGAAAACTGCGTGCTCAGTCTGTCTCATCTAGTGGATGGGAATTAAGGCCTAGGCTTTGTTAGGGCTACTAAGGGAGCCTGTCATGGCTTCGGTATGGCCCCCTGGCCCTATTATTATATAAGTGAAGAGTTAGTCCAAAGACTGGGAGAAAATGTCTGGCAGCTGGAGGATTAGAATGAGGAACATATAAAGAACAATCACAACAAAACAAGACCCACTAGGCCGCTCAATTAGAGCATGGATTCTGGCAATACACAGAGAATTTTAAAATTATGAAATACAAATGAATAAGAAATATTTTTTTAAATGTTCAACATTATACCATTTTGCATTTCAGTGAAATGTATGTTAAAACTATTTTTGAAATTTCATTTGTACTAGAAGGAATAGTTGAGATCAAGAAAATAAGTGAAAGGCCAGGCAGGCAGTGGTGTCACACATCTTTGATTCCAGGACTCAGGAGGCTGAGGCAGGAGAATCTCTGTGGGTTAAAGGCCACCCTGGTCTATAAAGAAAATTCCAGGACAGCCAAAACTGCATAATAAGACCCTGTGTTAAAACAAAAAAGAAATGAAATAAAACATGCTGATTAGGGTGTAAGAAAACTATTCAGGATCACAGGGAGTGTAAACTGGTCTATCCACTATTGAAAACAATATCGATGTTCAACAAAACATGAATATAAATCTACCATGTCATCCAAGTTTACCACTCTTGGACATATATATCCAAAACAGAGGTACTTGATTATCCATTCTTATTGCTGCTCTATTTAGTATAGCTACTCATGGAATCAGCCTAGAAGTCCTTCATCTGATGAATAAAGAAAAGGGTTCAAGATGCACACAGCTGAATTATATTAAACTATAAGGAAGAGCAGTAATTTGAATTTTTCATATGAATGAATGGAACTGAAGAAATAGTTCAGTTTTAAACCAAACTCAGAAATGCAAGTACCACTTGTTTACCTTCATATGTGCAGCCTAGCTTTGCACCATTAGATTTGACATGAATATTTCTCTCATATTTTCTTATTTGTTTGTACGAATGTTTGTGCTTTCTATCATTGGTTTCTTTATCATGTAAATAAATATCAATTAAGAGAACATCAGTGAATATTATATTTAAGTTTTGAAATACCAAAATATGTCCTTCAAGGGACATTGCCAGTTATTCTAAAACTTATAATCTGCCAGGACTGTTATTTCATGTTAGGTGTAATTATGACCTGGTTAAATATATAATACATTTGCAACTGCACATAAGCTAGTTATATCATATTAGGTATAATTATGGCCTGGGTATTGTTTCATTTGTAAATTAAGCATGATATAAGAAGAAATGATTATGTATCATGTTGAAAAGGGGTGAACTTGTAATATCTATTTTTGATTGTCAACTTGATTACAACTAGAATTAACTAAAACATAAGCAGCTGGGAACTCCTATGAGGAATTTCTTCTTAATTGAGTAATTCGAAGTGAGAAAAACCCACTTTTGATCCAGATCTTTAGAGGCAGAAAATCGCGCCTTTATTCTTTTTTCTTTTTTATTATTATTATTAAAAAATTTCCACCTCCTCCCC
>LOJH01006982.1:2599-31339 GCA_001685095.1 Ellobius talpinus | reverse complement strand
CCAATCATCCCAGACTTCTTGGATATAGGGGTGTTAGAGGGCTGGGGTGACGCCTCCAACTTAATATTATAGAACCATCAACCCAGGAAGGTTCCAGGGAAGCACTCATTGCCTTTATTCCTAGAAGCTCCTTTAATCCAAGACCACTGTTGCCTTTACAGCACCTCAGAGGCAGAAGTCTCAAGTGAGCTAGAATTGCTTACGTGCTTCTAGGCAGCAGGACGCAAAAGGATGAAGGGGAAGGGTTAGGTTCTGTAGCTCCTCACACTTCTAAGCAGCCCCTTTCTCCTCCCTGGAAGCAAACCCAGTTCCCCTTTCCCTCCATCGGGTCCACCACAGACTTTTCTGTGGGTTTTGGAGGTTGGACATTAAAACCCAGGTAACTTCTGCTTTCCACCTCATGACATACTCCCTGAGGCTAAGAAGCGCTCTGATTGTGGAACAGGAAGAGGAAGGCATAAGTACTAGCAGTTTTCACAACTCAGCTGAGTTAACAGGGAATATGTTTATGTTTTGCCTGAATACTCAATGCAAAAGAGTTGATCAACAAATTACTCAGTATTCACCTTCCTTACAAATCTGTAAAATGTTAGTTTGAGCACGTACAATCTGGGTCTGTTGATAAAGTTAGAAAATTTCAGTAGCTGCCAATTGAGGCTCATTTCTATGATAGCACTGGAGAGATTGAGGCAGGAGGATTGCCATTAGTTTGAAGCCAATCTGGGTTGCATAGTTAAACCTAGGCTACAGTGTGAGACCATCTCAGAGAGAGAGAGACAGAGACAGAGACAGAGACAGATAGACAGATACACAGTGACAAAGAGATAGACAGACACAAAGAGGGGGATAGGGAGAGAGAGTAGAGAGACAAACAGACACACAGAAAGATAGACAGGCACATATAGAGAGAGGACAGAGAGAGTCAGAGATGAGAGGGGGGGCCGAGAGGGGGTAAACTCTAGTAATGACTGTTGGTGGAAAAGCTAAACTCTTTCTCCCAAAATGTGCCCCAGCAAGTTACAACCAGTTTTTTGTGAAGGACGTAAGACAGTTTGTAGTAAATCTACTCACACACAGTTGTTTAACTCACACTCTCTGATTTTCTTTAATTCCTAAAATAATTCGGCAAAGAGTAAGGTGAAGCACTTCCAAGAGTTGCACCAGTGCACATTTACAGCTGCTGAAGTAGCCTTTGCTCTGTAACTGCCATTGCCTAAACACTTAGGAGTCTACAAAGGGACATGGAGGAGCTGCCATTTTGTCTGGAAATTTTCATGTTCTTTGTCCTTCTGTTCCAGTGTTGGCTGTATCTGTGCATTCAACAGCAGTACTAAGTAGAGGTTATAATTAGAATAACATAGTAGTGTAGGGCCAAAAGTATGTGTATCTGCTGCAAAACTTCTTGACCATTACCATGACAAACAAGATGCTGTAAAAGGTTCTTCAGGTATCTTCATTTGAAGAGCCATCATATAGAGTATTTGTTGAAGTTCTGCTCTCTACTAAGTAAAAGGTTTTCTCTTAATGTTGACACTTTAAACATCTTTTAAGTTTTTATTTGTGTAACAAAATGGTTTTCCTTTAGATATTCTTCAAAGAGATGATGACCTTTAGCTAAATATCAGTGTGTGTTTAAACTATCATGGTTCCTTTGGTAGGACATATTTCCTTAAAGCTATTCTGAAGAAGCTGGGTCCATCTGCTGCCAATTATCCACGTCTATAGATCATGACTCACAGTACCAGAGACACCAAAACTGTATGCATGGAAGGTTAACTGAAAAGGTTACTAGCTCTCTGTGAGACCTGAGTGTTTTATTTCTTCCCAAAGCTCCAAGAAGGAAGAGAAAACTTTATCCTCCAGTCTTCTCTAAGTAGCATAGCAACAAAAGAACAAAACATTAGTGAGAACTTTAATCACTTAGAAACCTGTGCTCCCATGGTCACACAGAACAAATAATTACAGATAATTTCTTCTGAATTTTTGGCTTTGTGTAATTTTCTCATTTAAAGCTGCATCTCCCAGCTAGACATTTCCATTCATTCATTCATTCAGAAAAACAGGTTTCTTGAAGTCTTACTATGCATTGAGTGTATTCCAAGGAACATAAGAGCAAATTGAGTGAAATTAAATTGTATCACACAGGTGGTGTGGGAGCCCAACTTTCCAGCTTGGTTTAGAGGACTTGGGATCACAGTGCTTCGACTGTGTCCTGACAATAAAGCAGGTGCTTTGAAAGTGAGTTCAGCTAAATCAACAGGAAGCTGTTCATTGAGGGAGTTACCTGAGTGTGACAGCTCTGCAGTCATGGGACAGCCATGGACAGCAGGTAGTGGGTAGGAGGGAGGACACAGTGGGCAGCACTGCCCTGGGATGAATCTAGAGTTCCCGATACTATTGCATTTCCTAAGAGGACTAGAACAATATGGATCCCAGGTCTATAGTAACTAGAATGGAAACAGCAAATTACACACACACACACACACACACACACACACACACACACAGTTTGTCACCAATAATCTTCCCAGTTTCACTTCCTGACTATCAAAGATCACCATGTAATCCAATTCTAACCTGAGAAATATAAAAGAGTATCTATTGAGAGTATGGGGCAGGATTTTTGGGGAATGTTTTGCTTTTTTTTTAATCAACAGAGATAAACATAACTGGCAAATTATGTTCAATACCCATTAACCACATGATGGCTCACAAATATCTGTAACTTTAGTTCTGGGGTCACTGAAACCTTCTGACCTTTTTGGATACCAGGCAAACATGGTACATAGACATACATGCAAGTAAAGCACTCAAACACATAAAACAAAATAAATACATCTAAAGGAAAAGCTTTTAAAAAGGGCTTCTCTACTCCGTAGAGCCAGGGGTGTGAATAATCTCCAACAAAACTAAACCCCAACTGACTTTGTGTCTATGCAGAGCAGAACAGTTTTAGACACGGTCTCACTCTGTAGACCAGGCTGGCCTCCAACTCACAGAGATCCACCTGCCTCTGCCTCCCCAGTGCTGGGATTCAAGGCATGTGCCACCGCCTACCTTCTAAACTTCCTGCATGTGTATTTGTGAAGAAATGAGTGTATGCAGAGCCCAGAAAAACCACGAAGGGCTGAGGAAAAGGGGGACTGGGGAGTAGGAGAAGGGTAGAAGAATGTATGGGGCACAAAAGTGGAAGGGAACAAGCTGGGAGTGTCACTGAGGGTCAACTAAAAGTAAGGATGTATGGAAAAGTCTTAAGCAAGTATGATATTTGATAAGCTAATCAAAATAGAAAATAAAAATGTGAATGAAGGTAAGCTGTGTGGATAAATAAGATTGTTCCTAGAAGTAATAGGCTATTAAATACAACATCCTAGTGCCAGGAGCAGACAAACAAAATTTTTGTGATTCTGAAATAATTTTAAATCAGATTTAATGTATTGCTTTATGGAGATTAAAGACATGACAAAAGTAAAATGAAAAAAGATGAGAAAAGAGAATCCTGAAACAATGTTTGCATTTTTGTTTGATTGATTGATTGCCATTAAAATACATTGAGTGCTATAGAAAGTGACTATTTTGTGAGCACTTTAAAACTAAGGTTAAATGTGTTTATAGACATTATATTCAAGGACTGTTGTAGTACAAAAAAAGCAAAGAGACAAATATTGGGATTCAATCTGAAGATCAGAAAAGCAAAGCAGCCAACAAGTAGAGAGACCTTTAACCTCTACCAGATCTTAGACTGAAAGGGAGAGGTCCTGTCTCCACGAATCCTCAAACTCCACACTCCACTGTCTCTTCACCTTTGTATTCCTCTCTCTGCCCAGCCATAAGGCTCCTGTTACCACTTCCCTAGAGTTAGGATTAAAAGTGTGTGATTCTCAAACACTGGGATTAAAGGTGAACTACCACCACCTGAATCTGTTTCCGGATCAATCTTGTGTAGCCTAGACTGACCTTGAACTCACAGATATCCATCTGCCTCGGTCTCCCCAGTCCTGGGATTAAAGGTGTGTGCTACCACTCCCTGGCCTGGATGGCCGACTAGTGTGGCTACTTTGCCCTCTGATCTTCAGGCAAGCTTTATTTATTAAAACACAAATAATATACCACTCTAGACTGTAGTACAGATGGCCAGGAGTTTAACAAAATGTGTTCTTCCTCACATGGCTAGAACTCTTGCCAGAACATGGCTACTGAGTCAGGACATAGACCGCCCAGTCTTTCTTGTATGTGGCTATGTGATAGTTCTGGCCAGCCACAATGTGAGGAGTGACCCTTGCCATTCTAGGCCAAGACTTTTAAAAAGCAGGTGTGTTTTTAAATAAACATCTGCAAGCTTTCTCCCAATTCTTCTTCCTCAGTCTACCTGGAGAAACGTGAAGACGGGCCCTAAGAAAACTAGAGTCACACATGCATGAACCCTGCATTCTTAAGTCATCATCTGGAAGAAAGCTGACTGGCCACCATAAATACCACTTGAGAGTATATACTTCCAGAATGTGCAATAGCTGTTTGACAATCAAAGTTGATTTGCTATAGCAGCCAGAACTACTCTAGCAATGCAAGTGCCTTCAGACTGTCATTTAATGAAATACGGCTTTTTGTTTGTCTACATGTATGGTTGTGCACCCCAGGCATGCCTGATACCCTCATAGCCAGAGGAAGGTGTTGGGTCCTATAACACTGGAGTTACAGACGATTGTGAGTCCCAGCGTGGATGCTAGGAATTGAACCTAGTTCTTTTGGAAGAAGAAGCTCTTAATCAGTGAGCCATCTATCCAGCCCCAATCTACTTTTAATAAACAGTACAATTTGAACTCTGATTTTAAAATTTATGGTACAAATTAATTTGTCCTAGCCAGACATGGTAGTTCACATGTAATGGCCACAAGTTCAAGGATATCTTGGTCTGTGTAAAGGTTTGAGACACAATCCCAGATTAGAAAAATGAAATAACCCTCTTAACAAATTTAAGTGTCTATTAAAGTATTATGTATTATCAACTGGCTACATATTCTTGTTTTCTAGAACTTTTGCATCTTGCATGATTGAAAGCTGTGTACATTGAGCAACACTTGCACAGACTTTTAAAGTGTTCAAAAAATTTATGCTGTTAAGGAAATAAAATATTTTCCTTTCTTTATTTCTCTTCCCTTCCTCCCTTCCTCCCTCTCCCTCCCTCTCACCTTCCCTTCCTTCTTTTCTTTCTTTTTGGAGACAAGGTCTTGTCATGTAGCTCCACAGTGTCCTGGAGCTCACGATGTAGCATGGGCTAGCTTTGAACTCTCTTTTCTCCTGTTTCGATCTCCTGAGTGGTGGGATTGCAGACTTGTATCAATCAGACTTGGCTAAAAATATTTCCTTGAAGTTTTAGTTTCATCATCAGCATAGAATAATAGTTAATATTATTCCTATGTGCCAGATAGTATTCTAAGAATGTAAAAAAGAAATGTGGTACTAGGAACTGAAAGGAACCTAGGGCCACAGTTTGATAGGTGGTCCACCACTGACTTCTATCCCCAGCCTTCTTTTTTACTACTTGAGACAGGCTCTTACTTATTTACCCAAGTCTGGCCTTGAACTTATTTACCCAGGTTGGTCTTGAATTTGTGACCCTCCTCTGCCTTATCCTCCTGAATAACTGGAGTTATAGGCTTGTACCACCAGGTTCTACTTAACAATAACAATGTTCAAATCTTCTATGGGATCGGGGAAGAAATAAAACTTTATGTTTACTGTTTATTTTCTTTTAAACAGAGCCTAACTCTATAGCTCTAGAACTTTCTATGTAGTCCAGACTAACCTTGAACTTTCAGTGACCTCTCTTCTTCAGTTTCTCAAGTGCTGGGGTTACAGGTGTGAGATACCTTACAAAACGGCTTATAAAACTGTTTTAAGAGGCAGACTTCCTCGTCTGTATCAAACCTTTTACTGTTTTCTTTCATATTCCACATTAATGAATCTGAAATGGATGATAAAAATTTTCAAATTAATAGCTTTACATAAAGAATAATATTTAAAATAATTACAATAATTTTTGTTTTGAGGCTGGAAGTCAAGACTGGCCTCAAACTTGCTATGTAATAAAGGACGGCCTTGAACTCTTGTCATGTTTGAGGTATAGCATGTGCGCTGCATGTATACTTTATGTATACACTTGGAGGTCCGAAGAAGGAGTCATTCCCTGGAACTGGAGTTGCAGGCTGTTGTGTGGATGCTGAGAACTGAAAGCAGATCCCCTGGAAGGGCAGCAAGTGCTCTTGACTGTTGAGCAACCTCTCCAGCTCCCAAAATGAATTTCTTATCAAGATGCTTTCTTTAATCTGTACTATCATAGAATGTTGATTTGTCTGTCCTAGACTCAAGGTTCTATTAAAAGATTTGGTGAATGAACCGGTTATAATTTGAGACCACTCTTCATTCAGAAAGCATATCAAAGGGTTGTTAATGGACCGTCAAGCATAACAGAAATTGAAGCCACTACAATTCAGTACTACATTCTCTCTCTGGAGTGATAAAGTTACATAGCCCACAAGAATTGAATGGTCACAAACCACTGGAACCTACTTCAAACCACACAAGAATGCTTACTGTAAATTCACAGTGACTGCTCCCTGACTTGGTTACATTTCCCAAATTAGTAGTGTGAAGTGAAAAACCTCAAGCTCTCGAGTTTAAATTTAGATCAAACTCTCATATCAAATTCCTATCCTCTCCCCTTGATTTTAAACTTCCAGAATAACACTCATTTCAAGCCTGTCTTGTCTGCTTTTATGTCCTCTTACACCCTAAGCACCTGTAGAAGATCTGTCCGTCTCCTTTCAAGGCTAATGCCTTAGTCTCCTCCTGACTTCCTGCGGTCTCTTCTCAGTTCTGAGAGCTCCACTCACAGGCTCAGTGGGGCTTTTGTGTTAGGGAACTGGTCTCTGTCATGTCTGGAGTTATAAAAGAGCTTTAAACCAGTTCCTGGACAGGTCAGCCTTGAGTCAGCCTGTATGTGGATGCTATTTTCACAATTACCTTGTATTTATTGAGAGACCCACCATTGCCTACTGTCCTCTTGTCAGGTGCTGTGAGAAGTACCAACACACTGCACAGACTCACTTTATGAGTGCCCTTCAGTTGAGAAGGGTCAGCCTCACAGGAGGTAAAGAAGTCACAACCTTGGGATGGAGGTGAAGTCCCAGAATGTTTCCCAAAAGAATATTTTTCTGTGTAAAGATGTGAAGGATAAATAGGAATTACCTAGGTGTGGGGGTGGGGCAGAGAAAAAGGAAAGCCCAGAACATTCTAGATTCTCCAAGTGGTTCTGTTTGGAGTATAACACAATTGATAAAATCATGACTTCAGAGGTAGGTAGTGGTGGCTCATACCTGCAATCCTGGGATTTGGAAGGCTAAAGCAGAATTCCTGAGTTTAAGATCAGTCTGGGCCACAGAGGAATGAGATGTAGGCCAGCCTGGACTGCAAAGTGAGACCCTGTTTTTTTTAGGTGTGTTGGGGAGGAGGGAAGGGCAATGATGATCTTAAAGACAGACCCACCTGGGATTGAATTCTGACTTCTTTGCTACTCTTTTGTTTTAGTCAGGGTGTATAATCTAATTTTCCTCCTCTGAAGAATGATCAAAGTGGCGGTGTTCAAGATGGCTCTTAGAAATCACAAACCTCATTAGCATAGTGCTTAGAACAGCTTCTAGCATGTCACATAATAATAGTAATAATAATGATGATGTGTTAATAGTTAGCCATTGGAGCAAATGAAAGAGAGAGAGAGAGTGCCTAAAAAAATACCCTTTAGGCCTTGGTAAGAAGTCTGGGCTTTAGAACCATTGGCTACATCCTTATTCCCGTAGGAACCATGGGGACAGCATGGTGCTGGAACACAGCTTTACACAGGTTCTGAAGCGGCAGCATGGGCATCTGTCTAGAGAGCTTGGGAGGAAAATTTGCTCTACCCACAGCACCTGCTGGGAAGATGTGGGCTTCTTCATCGGTTCTCTGGTCTGCTGAGTGGGCCCTGGGGAAGAAGAATTTTTTTAATAATAATAAAGAAAATGAAATAAAAAGAATTGGAAAGTAAATGTGAAGATAGACATTTTCCAAAGAGGTCACGACCCACAGGTTGAGAGCTGCTGATTTAGAGCCTTCCTGTGGCCTGAGCCTAAAGGAAGCTCATAGTCAATGCTCCCAAGACAGTATGACAAGGCTAGATCCCAGTGAGAGTTCACCTGTAGAGGTTTAGTGGGATGATGCACACAAGCCATTTTATAGCAACTTGATGCAAACTGGAGGCATGGCGTGGAGGAGAGTGTGTGGAGAGAGATGAGAACTCAGAGCAGGGGGTGGATTCAAGAGGACCACTGGGAGATTACAGAATTCAAGAAATGTGATGCTGGAGGGATGGAGTGTAGTAGTTAGGGTGATCTGTAGAGCTGAAAAGAGAAACTCTTAGACTTGTGAAAAGTGTCTCTAGAGAAATCCATGACAAGGGTGGTACCAGGAGAAAAGGAAAAGTAAAACCTATAAGGTGGGATATCAAAGGGCTTGGGGAGGAGCTAGCCTTGGGTAAGAGGCCGGATGTTTTTACATTGGGAAAAAGCGAAGAAACAGGGGTGGATGGGAAATGCAAGATAATGGAACATTCCAAAGCTGGGGTAATTCCTTTCTGATGGTCATGGTTGTCTTAGGAAGTCAGAGGTCAAACCATTGGCTCAGCAGAAGAGGTCAGGGATGGGATAGGAGGTTGGGTAGAGCTAGAGAAGTTAGGGAAAATGTAGAAGACTTCAAGGGTTCACTGAAGGAACCTGTGGAAAGCACTGATAATACCAATATTTTCTTGGAGTCTAACATTTCTTCCCTCACAGTAGCTGAATACAGCTGAAAGTTTATTTCATATATATTTAACATATCTATCAGAATAGGGCAGTGGAGACGTATACATGCAATATGAACAGCCATGTCTCTTTTATTTAGCACTCTTAGCTTGAAAGCAAGGGACAACAGATTGCATTTTATTGGATAGGTGATACAAATAGCAACTGAGCAAGAGGAGGTTGGGGACTGATGGGGTGAGCTATGGATAAAGACACAGAAGCAGAGTGCATGTTAGAGTGTTTCTGACATGAGGAAGGAAGGAAATATGTGACAAATAATGACATCAGTTTGTAATAGTGTCCTCTGTAGTATTACACAATCTAGTCTGCTTTTTGTGGCAGCCAATATAAGCACACATCCTTCCTTTTTAAGGAAGGAACTGAAGATGGCCAAGTTTTCATTTTCTGCAAAAGGGACTCCAGCACAACCAACATGGATACTTAGTGTGTAACCTTGTGTGTTAGAAATTGTAGCAGTTCTAAGTGTTCTAGATGCTATTGGTGGGAGTGTGGTGAAGGTAGGAACTCTGAAATTTGGCTCTAGCATCAGGAACAGCCCTTTGCTAATTGTACTGTGTGTGATACAATATAATTTATGTTAAAATACAGTATCATGTTATGGAATACAATATCTGTTTAACTATGTAAAGATGTCTTGTGTTTGTTCATGCTACATTTGTTTAATTATGTAAAGGTGTGTTGCTTTTTGTTTATGCTGCGTTTGTTTAACTTTGTAAAGATGGGTTGCTGTTTCATCTTGCCTGCCTAAGGTACCTGATTGGCCTAATAAATAGCTGAAAGACCAATAGTTAGGCAGAGGAGGGATAGGTGAGGTTGGTGGGCAGAGAGTAAAGGGGAGCCAGCCAGCAGGGTCCAGTCAGCCAGACATGGAGGAAGCAGAAAAGCAGGATCGGCAGAACGAAGATGAGGTAAACAAGCCTCTAGACAGCACAAAGATTAATAGAAATGGGATAATTTAAGTTTACAAAAAAAAAAACAAAAAAAGCTAGCTAGAAACAAGCCTAAGCTAAGACTGAGCATTCATTCGTAAGTAATAAAAATTTCTGTGTCATGATTTGGAAGCTGGCCATCCAAGAAAGCCTGCTACAGTATTGTGTTGTGCAGTTACATGAGTTTTATGGGTCTCTTTCCAACTTGCTTCCTTCTGCCTATATCCTCGGTTCTCTCCAAGCTCAAGTTTCTTCTTAACTCACTTAAGTCTCACAGACTGAACCTGTGGCCTTCGGTTCCAACCCCCAGGAGAGACGGTACTTCCTAACCTTGCTCTCAGCCTGCAATTACATTATCTGGCATTTGATGTCTTCTCTGATGCGGAATATTTCAGGTTTTTGTGCCTTTCTTGTCTGGGTTTCTTCTTAGTGTCTGCCTGAAGCAATCTTGGAGCTCCCCATCCATGGAAGCACACTCGAATCATTACAGCCAAGATTCTCTGGCCCTTTGGCGGTGGTTAATGTACCAAATGTCCCACAAATAATCCTCGGTTGTTTTTCTTTGCTAACTTTTTCAAAATATTGCTCCTTTCCTAGAATATTGTTTTCCTTTCTTGTGATATTATTCTACCACTCTTTTTGATTTTTAGTTTAAAGGTCTTGTTTTGAGACAAGGTCTCACTATGTACCTCAGGGTGGTTCTGAACTTGTGGTTGTCATGACTCCTTGCCTCCCAGGTGCTGGGTTTATATATGTGTGCCATCAAGCCCAGTTTTAAAAGGATTTTTTTTCTGAAGCTGTAGTTCACACTTCATGGATATATGGAAGAATGTTAAAATAATTCTGCAAAAGGAAGGGAGGTTGATTTCTTTGGGTAAATATTTAAATGAAATTAAATAAGATTATCTATCATAGGAGATTTCAAACATTAAAGCTAATATGCATGGTAAATTCTCCTTAAAAGTCTTTAATAAATAATATTTCTCAAACTCACCATTAGAACTCATTCTTATGATGTCTCTATTGATCTCTCTGGAAACCACAATTGGGAAAACACCATTTTAGGGGAATGAGGAATGACATTATTTAGTTGCAAATAATAATTTTTGAATTATATTTCACTGATCCAACTGAGAGTAACGAAAAGCCTGCAGACACAGTGTTATATGCTGGAAATGGTGCAATAATCAGCCCTTGAGGAATTCACAGGCAGAAGCATGTTCATACTCTGATCTCAGACTCTATAATTTCCTTTAGTAATGACTGAGCTTAGAAACCATGTTTCAGAATGTACTGACTTCATACAAAATTCGCTATTCCTAATAATTTGGGTTTAGAGTCAGAAGGTTCTCAAATTAACATGAACCACCCTTGAGCTTCATTTTCCTATCTGTAAAATGGGTGTGACAATTGCTTATTGGATTTAGTGGTGGGGAGATGGGGGAGATGAAGTATTGGAGAGGAGGGCATGGTTGAAATGAAATGAAAATGGAACATTTTTTTCAAAAGGAATAAGGTTTGAGGGAAAGAAAACTGTGGTATGAGCTTTAAGTAGATACTCAAACATTATGGTGAGAGGTTCCAGTTTAATTTTTAAAAAAATGTTTAGGATAATATTCTTCCTTAGACAAGAAACAATACTGTGAATCCATAGTCAAAAAATAAAAGTCTTATATTTTTCAGAGTTAAATTGTGAGGAAGCTAATATATTTCTCTTCTTCCTCCCAAATTATTACTATAATTAGACTTCTAATTTAAAATTTGAGGTAGTGGTAATGCTCCCTCTGACTAGGATTTATACTTAATTATGTGGAAACTATACTAAACAAACTAAAATTCTTCAGTGCTTATTTTGAGGAAAGCTTGTTAATACTTGGTCCCCAGTTGGGGGACACTGCTTGGGTGGGTATAGAAGGCATGGCCTTGCTGACAGAAGTATATTAGTAGGGGCAAGCTCTATGGTTTTAAAAGTCACTGGACATTTCCAGTGCACACTCTCTGTTTCCTGCTTGCAGTTTGAGTTGTGAGTGCTCAGCTTCCAGGCCCAGCCAGTGTGTCTGCCACCTACTGTCCCTGACCTTCTGGAACTGTAAACCCCAAATAGGCTCTTTCTTTTATACAACGCCTTGGTCATATTGTTTATCACAGCAATAGGAAAGTAACAAATATGAAAGTCAAGTGATATGAAGCCAAAGGAGAAAGAATGTGAAGAATGGAAACCTATAAATTAATAATTCTGTTTTTATCCCCCCTTGGAACTCACACATTGCTCTAGGAAGGTTTCCCAAAGGCAATATTGTATATTTCTCTTAAACACCATGAGGCCTATCCTGTAGAACTCTACTATCATTAGTCAATAAATTTCAATACAATAGAGTCTGTAAAAAAATGTGGAACGATCTGGGAGGTTGTATACTGTCTCGCCTTCTGAGATAAATTGCTTGCCATAAGGAGAACATGTCTCTTTCCTATTCCTGACATTACAAATTAAACCATCTGGGTTTTGGTTTAAGTCTAGGAACTTCATTAACATGGCAAGACATAAAAGAATTGCCCAAGGTAAAAGTCCTATTACCACTGATTCATTGCAATTAACTAATTTGATGGATTGCTGCTCCCCTGCCTGTTGATGGAAAGAAGCAAAGCCTGCAAGTGAAGTGAACCTCGGGGACCATCTTTTTGCAGCAGAGGAATCTTGGATCTTTTTTGCTAGTTAGGGATGATGGGTACTAAATGTTATTTATAATACCGTCTTTTCTTGTACTTTTATTGTACTGATGGAAAGGAAATTTTTTAGGCTTGTTTTTGTCTGGCTTATCTAGCATCAACTGATTCTTGTGTGTGTGATTCTAACTACAGTAAAGAACAATGTCAGCATTTGGTCACTTTCCTCCACATGTAAAGAACTATTAATCCTCTATTTGAAAAAAAAAATTCCTTTTCTTTTCGAAAAGGCTAAAATCCAAAGTCTATTTCTTTTCTGATGGTGTTCTTTAAGACTTTTTTCAGAGTATTTGCATTTGAGATGTTATTTTGGGGACTGAAAATATTTCTCTTATTTACTTTCCAAACAATGGAACTGACTTAGAAAAAGAGTGCTGGCATTCGTTGAAAACCCCACTAGGTTACAAAGTCAGACGTGATGTGTACAGCCTTGAAGTTTGGAGTTGCTTCATATCATTTATCCTCCAAGTCAGTTAAACGGAGGTTCATTAACATCACTGCTGGTGGAGCAACCACAGTGTACGAAGGCAGAGAAAAGAAAGAAAGTGCCGTTTGGGGGTATTCTATACTTCCATCAGCTGAGGCTTGCTTCTTTGTGGTAAGATACTTTCTTCCAGGATTAGCAGGTGAATGCAAAAGCCTTTGATACTGGACCATTGTCTGCTAGTAGCACTTCAGAAATAAGCAATTCTCATATTAGTGGAATTATTTGGAGACTTTAGAGCAGGAGGCTGGAGATACTGTGGAAAGAGCTGCACAGAGTGCTAAGACCATCGAGAAAGACTACAGTTTCTGCTCCACTAGCCTCTGATTGTATGGCTTGAACAAACCTCCACCTGACAACCCACGACCCAGCCTGCTCTGAGTCATTGGTTGAATGAAGGAAGGGCAGCCTGAGGGAAATGCACTGAGGAGTGTTGTCCCTGACATTCCTGGTTTTGCTTAGGGAGACAGCTTCAAGGGCAAATTGAAAACTGCTTTCTCATTCTTGTTCTGTGACTGTGTCCCAAGTTGTTTCAGATGAAGTGTAGTTCCTGACCAGGGAGCAAAGTTCAAGCAGCCACACTGGAGCCCCACCTATCCTGGCTTGGACTTAACTTTGTAATTCTAGAAAGTGTTATCCAGGAACTCATTCACAACTTTCTTTTATTTTGTAAGTATAAAATAGCCCCAGAAGCCCAATTCCTTCCGTTCTATTGAGCCTGAAGTCCTAGTTTACTCTCTTCTTTCTTTTCAGAGTGGGGCAAATTGTCCTTTAAAATGTAGCCTGAGCTCTCTTCTGATTCACTCAGGGCTCCTTTGTATAGAGCATGTTTTACCTTTCCCTAATCCCAAACAACCACCAAGCTGTTTCTAAAACTCAGATATTGGATTCTTTCTGATTTGGGAAAACCCTAGACAAAATATGAGCTAGACACCTTTTCCAGGCCTCCTGCTGTCCTCAAACCTCTTGTCAGTGACCTTCATCAACCTGCTCCCTTGGCAGAAATTAAACACGCTGGGATTCCCATGGAAATAGAATCACTCTCCTAACCAGTGCAGAAGTAGGTTAGTTGCCGAGCTTGGCGGGTATTGGAGACTTAAGTTGTGGCTGATTTCTTCAGGAAAACAAAAACTGTAAAAGAAAAAGGTAAATGATGTAAATGTATGGAAGATGATATGCAAAGACCCTTCTAGAAAGTTTCAGTACGCATAAACTGAGAATTTTTTTCTCTTTAAAAAATAAGCTTACCTGCTGTGCACTATTCTGTGCACTGTACAACACATTCACTCATATCCACTTTCCATAAACAACCTTATTCTATCCATTCGCTGTTGCTTTCTGTCTTGTGGTCAAATAATGTTTTGCTATGCTGGACATCGTCGAATTGATCTCCAGCTGTTGGAAGGCGAAAGCATATACAAAAAGTCAGATTTTTTTTAGAAAGTCTGCTTTGTATGAATGGCTTTGATAGGAGGTGTGTCTTCTGTGTTTCTCGATGACTAGAGGGTTTTCTCTGAAGACAACTCTCAACTATGCTGTAAAATCTGCCCGATATCTGGTGCAGTTTCATGCATTTCCTTTGTTTCTCATTTAGTTGGTGATTATGGTCATGTTTCAATATAGAGGAAGGAAATAAACTGAGAGAATCAGATACACAATGACAGGAGTGGCCAAATTGCTTTCACTCATAAACACTTTCTCATTATTTCAAGGATGGTTATCATTGTTAACAGCATAAAAGCCTGGTTTAAGCCGGCAAGAATAAATCGAGACCAGAGAGCTGAGAAATCATAAGATGCAAATGTGAAGCTAACACAAGTGATGAGCTGACAGGAGGACTCAGTGGTCAGGGTTCTTGCTGCCAATCCTGGAAGCTATATGGTAGACAGAACTGACTCCTGTGAGGTGTCCTCCGACCTCCACATGCATCTGTGCATGTTCATGCGTGAGTGTGCACACACACATACAAATAATAAATGAAGGTGGTTCATTTCAGAAGACTGAAAAATGAACTATTGTTATCAGTGTTACAATGCCCCAACTGAACTGAAACAGTAAGAATACATTCTCACTGATTTAAATCCTGAAAATGGTTGAGTAGGTCTCATAGGATGCTCCCTCAAGATGAGCAGTGCTCCATTTTTATGTGGTCTGATTCTCTACTTGTAGGTGCCTCTTCTGTAATTCCTGGAAGATGTGATTTGCCATGCAGGGAGTGATAGCAATTACCACATTTCTCCTGTGGGCTGGAGCTAATGTTCACTCTCACCTTGCTTCTTACAAAGCCGTGCAGCAGACATCAATCGTCATTCCTGTGCAGCCTGTCTGCAGCCTTAATTGGAAAATAACATACAACAGAGCTTAGAGGCAGAGTGTGAGATGCTGTACATTTTTGATTGTTTGTGGTGAGAAACAGTTAGTTCCCCCAGAAATTGTGCAATATCTTATGTGGCATGAACCAAAATCTTAGAGAGCCAAGACTTTCTCTGGTAAAATCTTCCAAATTTATCTGTCTGAGCAAATTTATACTTATGTTATTGGATACACACAGGATTCTTCCAGATTATCCCTCAATTTTCTGGGAGCTTCCCACCTTGGCTCATCTTGTCACGCTTACTTCATGCTGTCTCCTTGGCTGTTTGTTTGGCATTTGGTGTAATTAGCTGCTGACAGTCCAGTATAATGAGAGATCATAGTTAAACAGGAAAACATTGCGATTTATGACTTATCATTGATTTACTCTTTGCTCTTTCAGTGCTCTTGTACATTATTGTGCAATAGAAAGTGGAGGAAATTAGTCCTGTTTCAGGAGAATAGGATATTTACTGAATACCCACTGTGTTTCAGGAAGAGCTCCCAAAACATTTTCTTGTTTTATCTTCAAAACATACCTGAAAGGTATTATTGTCGCCACTTAAAAATGAAGAATCTGAAATTCAGATTATATAATTGTTTAATGTAACACAGCTCAAAAATGATAGAATCTGGATTGAAATCCAAGTTTGTCTTTTTCCCCATTACGTTTGTCTGTCTGTCTGTCTTACTTTTCCTGCAGGTGTGTACCTTTGTGTGTATAAGCTAGAGGTTGATGTCAGGTATCCTGTATCCTCTCCCACTGAACTGGAACTCATCAATTTGGTTATCTGGATGGTAAATGAGCTCCAGGAATCCCTGTCTTGACTCGTAGACCTGTCCTGGGGTTATAGACGTGCCCCACTGTGCCAAATTTTACATGTATGGTAGGGGTCCGAACTCAGGTACTTAGACACTTTAAAGGCTGGGCCATGTCCCCAGCCCAAGTCATTTCTTTATAAACAATAGAGTTCTATGTTTCACAAAGAACTTTGCCCTATGTTATCATTTTTCACATTCCTAACAACTCCATGAGGTATGTGTTGTTATAAGGAAGCTGTGAAACACTTATGGTCATGGGATGGGCCTTGATTTATGAGACTAAGTTTATCAACTTTCCCATGACACCACTGAAGCCTGAGAGCAAACCAGTTCCTCTTTAAAAAAAAATAAAATGCAGATTATTTATTTTTATTTTTTGCTTTGTATTTTCTCATTTATCTACAACTCTCTTGTGTCTATGTCTTGTGTACTTGGACAAATAATACATGAGAATCACAGCTGCAGACATAGCTCTTCTCCCTAGACAAAGGCAAAATCAAAGAGACCAACCAGTGAGTGATGATGTAGTAGAGAACTTAGGTGAGGGCCACACACTTATAACCATGAATAGAAGTCTCAGAAGTCAGACATTAGGAAGTGTATAAACAGAGCCATCTTCATATTGTTGCATTTATGATGTTATTAGATGCTTTTGACAAGTCTTATTTGGTAAAGAACTGTTGGCCCAAGAAAAGGCTCATTAAAACATTGAGAGTCAGGTGGAGAAGAGTTCTAGGTGCAAGGGTAACAGGCTATCATAACAAATGAAATCTAGTTATGCCTTCCAGGCCTCTTTTCCCTTTTATTCCCTCTTCTAATCACAGACACCTAATAAAGGCACTGACTTCTTCAGCAGGGATACATGACCACAAGTGGACCTTAAGTGTTAGAATGTCATTGAGGGGGCTCACTTGACTAGGGAGCAGTTTCTGTTGCTCTTTAGTCCTGTCAGGTGGCTACTTCCCTAAATTTACTCATATACCCTTTGGAACACTCCATTCGATATAGCTTTCATCAATGTATATTGATTGGGCATAATTTGTGATAGGCACTGTACCAAGTGCTGGGGACCTGCTCGTCAGAAAATGCAGAAAATACACAAACTCCAGGAAGATGGTACTATAATTTACGGGGTTCAGGTTGTTAATACCGACCTCCATCACTTGGACAAACGGTTCTGTCCTCTGAAAAAGAACTTAGAGCTGATACGGTATAGAGGGCTTGTGCATTTGCTGATGGAATAACGGAAACTGTAAACAGAATTTCTGCAATGGATATTGTGGTGCGATCTCCCCCCTTTCTCTCTTACTCACTCTTCTCTTCTTCCTTCTGTCCCTTTCTCCGTTACCACCTAAATTATCCATAAGAACTGAAGTGGCTTTACAGAGAAATCAGACTTCTAATCACACAACATAGACCTTGTTACCCATTTGCTTCTTGTATGCCTCTGAGGTTCATTTTCTCTGTCAGGAAAGTGAGAATAGTACCTTTAAGTATGTACACATTAGGTGCTCAGTAAATAGAAGCATTAAAATCATTACCGTCTAGGTCCTTCATACATAATTCATTACCTTTATAATATTGAAGATGTTTTCTTAAGGAACTTTTGAGGGGTATATGGTATTTATACTAATTCTGTTCATTTCCTATCCCAATGCTTTACTTAAAGGAAGGGATTTTCATAGCTTAGGTTATTTTGACTGTTTTAAGGAGGCTCTTTACTACCATTTGATTAACGGGGTGTTTACATCAACAGGTATGAGCATCACATAGAACACCTGCAGAGTACTCACAACACAAATCAGTTTCTCTGCCATTGGCTTTGTTCATTCCCCCTGCCCCTCAGACAGCACGATGTGGCCAATTGGTGCGACTCAGATGTGCTGTCTTGAGTGCAGGGTGGAGCCCCTGGCTTATGCTGTTTGACTGTCCTCATCCCAGTGAAGCTAAGGTTTGTCAAACCTTTCAATTAAAAGATGAATAATCTATGGAGACCTAAAGATATTATTACTATAGGAATAACAATGAATTTGAAACTTGCTAATGTAGTAGTCCCAGTTGCTTTAACTCTCAACTTGGCTCTCTTAGAGTCATCTGAGAAGAGAGCCTTGACTAAGAAATTTCCTAGCTCAGATTTGCCTGCTGGCAAGTCTTTGGGGGAGTGTTTTGACTATTAATTGATGTAGGAGGGGGCAGCCTACCACAGGTAGTCCTGAAATATGTAAGAAAGCTAGCTGAGCATAAAGCAGCCAGTGAGCCAGCTAGTGAAGCGTTTTCCATGGTTGCTGACAGAAGTGAGTCCCTTGCTAGGAGGTAATGCTATCTGGGAGAGAAAGCAGGTTTGCCATGGAGCTGCTGACTTGAGTTCCTGCCTTGACTTTGCTCAATGTTGTCTGTGTTTGCAAGCCAAAATAACCCTTTTCTTCCCTAGGTTGTTTTGGCCAGAGTGTTTTATTGCAATATACATTTTTTAAAGTGTGAGTGATAGGTTAATTAGTTTGATTGGTGAATAAAATGAATAGAAATAGATTGTTTACATTAAATATATGCAATTTTTGTCAACTGTATCAGGAAAAAGACAATTACATATATATGTGTGAAAAAAATCTCTAAATGATTTATCTGTTTTGCCTTGTGGTTTTCTAGAAACCTGTTAAGTACAAATATAAAGTCAGTATGTCTAAACACAACCATTCCAAGTATTCTTCCTTTCTTAATAAGATTATACATATACTCAAATAGTACTGCCATTGTTCAAGGTATTTATAGAATAGCCTTCAGAGCTACTGGCATACTCTTTGAAATAGCCTCAGTTAGGTGAAGTTTTCAGCTTTTGAAGACAGAAGTGATTTTTATAAATCATCAATGGACATTTAGAGACAAGCCTGGATAATCAGACTAAGTAATTCCACTTGAGGCTAAAGCAAAGCAAAATCTTATAAATATAAGACTTGATTAAAAGATTCTTACACATATGGCATATAAACTGACTTTTAAAACAAATCAAAAGAGAAATTTGAAAATAGCTTCAGACACTGCCAACATCTTTGGAACTGCATTCTCTTCCAAGGTGTCTGCTTAACAAATTTAACTTGTGATTTATTTGTGAAAATTCAGCTTTTGAGCCGGGCGGTGGTGGTGCAAGCCTTTAATCCCAGCACTTGGGAGGCAGAGATAGGTGGATCTCTATGAGTTCGAGGCCAGTCTGATTTACAGAGTGAGTTCCAGGACAGTCTGAGATATGCAGAGAAACCCTGTTTCGAAAAACCAAAAAAAAAATTGGCATATGTTGTAAGTATAGAAAAAAAAAGTTTGGCCTCGAGGAAATTTACATGTTAGTAGAGGGAATGGCAGTAATCAGAAATAACAAAAACCAAATGCAAAGTATGATGTCATGGTAACAATTTGACAGGCTCTCTGGTCTGAAGGACAGTCACAGGAATTGAGGTTTGAACTGAGACTTGAGGGTAAGATTAGTGAGCTGGCTCATCACAGTGAGTATGGAGAAGATCCATGAGGGGACAAAGTGAGCTCGTTGTTCCACTGTCTGGAATTTGGAATATGACAGGGAGGAGTGGAAGAAGGTAGGAGCAACTGGCGAGTACCAGGCTGCAGGCAGTGAGCTGTGAACAACAGAGGGTTCCACCTGAGCTTCACTTTCAGGGAGCACGGCCTGGCAGTGCTGTTTCAGGGAGAGTTCTGTGCTGAACAACTGCCAGTGTCCTCCCTCATACCAGCTGGAGATGTTGTCATCCACCAAAAAGGACCCAGATTTGCTCTGCAAATGCATTGTTAATTCTGCCAGAATAAACTTTTAGCTATAGCATTCTGACTGATGGTGAATTAGACTTCATTCATAGAGGACTGGTGTTGATACATATATGTTAGCTTTATACTGCCCACTAGCCAGACATTAGTAAATATTGGTTAGTTGCATGAACTGCTCTTAAAACATGCCTCATCTGCCTGTTTATAGTCGCTATAGTAAGAGGAGACCAATGGGGTGGTTTGTTCAAGCCTTTTGAAGGCTGTCTGTGGCAGTGTACAGGTTGGTACAAGCTTCATTCCAGTGCTCCAGGCTACAAGAAGCTCCGCACCTGCTTTCTTCCTCTTGTTGGATTAAATCTATACGTTTGTCTAGGAAACCAGCAAGTCTGGCCACACTACCTTTAATATGTGCTGATTTTGTTATCTAACAAAAGTAAGCAAACAAACCCTAAACCTAAGAATTGTTACCTGTGATTAGTTAACTCCAGGCAGCATCAAACAGCACCAGCAGAGGCAGTCGGCAACGGCTGGAATGTGAACACCATCACAGTGCTGAGTCACACACTCAGAGGTGTGTGCTTCCACTGAGTTAAAGTTGCAGTGTTTCGCATGTAGCTCTTAGCAATACAGAGCCCTCATAACCAAGTGTGGGAGTAATAACAGGACCAACAAATTATCGGGAGCTGGAGATAGAATTCCACCACTGGGGAAACAAACCAAGGGACTAGCTCTAATGGGAGACATGAAATTGGTTCTCTACACATTTCACTGTCCCTTCCAAATATAGATTTTGTTTTCATGTGGTTACTGATGACTTAAAATGTTGGTCACACACATAATAAATTTCTTTGCAGCAGTGTTGTAGGAGACCACTCGTTCATTTCCTGGCTGCCCAGGCTCCCGAAATAATTACATAGAAACTATGTACATTTGTTTCATATTACATTTGAAACACTGCTTGGCCAATGACTCTCATATATTCCTAGCAAGCTCTTACATATTAAATTAACCCATTTCTATTATTTTATATTTTAGCATGAGGCTTGTGGCCTACTGGCAAGGTTCCAGCTGGTGGCCCATGTCTTTCTCCTCTGGCGGCTCCAAGGCTTCTCCTGACTCCTCCTTCTTTCTCCCAACATTCAGTTCAGTCTTCCCCGCCTAGCTCTACTCTACTCTATCATAGGCCAAAGACAGTTTCTTTATTAACCAATGGTATTCACAGTATGCAAAGGGGAATCCCACATCACAGCAGGGACTCTGCATGTTATAGTGTCTCTTAGAATGTTTCTCTGGTAGTTTTCTTCTGATTAAACACAATTACAGATCACTATCATTAACTATGGATGACAGAGGACAGTGGGAGATGCAAATAAAATATATCTAAGAAGGGTCATTTTTCCTTTTTTAATTATCCTTTTTTGCTTACTCATTGTGTGTTGAGACAGGGTCTTAATATGTAGATGACTTTAAACTCTCCATACTCTTGTCTCAGCACTCTGAGTGCCGGGATTACATGCATGTATCAACCATGCATGGTTAAGGTTCTCTACTTTGTACCAGTTCCTCTGCTAGGTCTCCTGGGTGGCCTACATTGAATAAAGCAGGTTTTTCTCAAGGGAGCTCAGATCTATCAAAGAACATAAACTGCATGGACAATAGACTAGCTTATACGAGGGTACTGTATACGAATGCATACACCAGACAGGATGGTGGTTTGAGACCAAAACAGTCTGTGAAAAATAGAATAAAAACACCACAGTCAGATCTTCAGAATTTAAGGGGCTGGGAAGATGGGGGCTCTATTCATAGAAATTTCAAAGTCAGGAAAAATAGGAAGTGTCATTTGGGAAACAAATTATATACCATGGGTATGATTTCCTAGAGATAGGTGGAAATCTTTCTAGATAAAATTTGAGACCAGTGATGTGGTCGGACTTGTAGCTGGAGTAGTAGAGGTTGTGGATCAAGAAAAACTATGGAGAGGTGTTGGGGAGATCATTGTCAGTGTAATGTGCTTCCTGAATGTGTGATGACCTAAATGGCCTGAGTCAGGCCCCAAGATCCGTATAAAAGCTTGATGAAGTGTGCCCCTGTGGGAGATGGAGGTTGAGGCAAGAGAGTTGCTGGATGCCTGGGAGTTAGACAACCTGAAGGATGCAGCAGCAACAAGAGAGACCCTGTGTCACTCCAAATGTGTGGGAGGAACGTAGACCTGAGGTTGTCCTGACCTGTACACACACACACGCACACACACATACACGCACACATGCACACACTCACACACACATGCATACACACATGCACACACATGTGTGTGCGTTCACACACATACACACATGCTGGCACCCATCCAACAGAACCCATCCAATGACACAGATAGAAAAAGAGGAGCGCTGAGAACTTTTAGAAACAGGAGAAGACAGAGTAGAGGAAGTCATATTAAGACCCTGAAGGAATGGTCTAAACACTGTGGAGAAAGCTGGGTTCACAGTGTGAAGTGATTTAGTAGTAAGTTGTTGAGCTGCTGAGGTTTACAACAGAGTGTTCCAAGAGGATGAAGACAGAAGAATAAATTACAGTTTAGTGATTACAAGGTGACGGGTGAGGGAGTTCTTCAGTAGAATGTAAACGTCACATTAATTATTGAAAATTTGCTGACATTTATAAGACTAATGACGTGAAGATGAGACATTTTCATTTAGGTCAACTACTCAGTCCCTTAACGTCAGGGAACTAACACACTAACACCACTTGGCAAGGCTATCTGAGGCGTTCTCACACATAGTAGTGTAAACCTATCCTTGAGATAATGGAGTGCCTGGTCTTTACATTTGTAACTCACACTTGTTAATACCGTGAATAGAAACTGCGTATCACTAGGTACAGAAGTAGATGGTGTCTAGACTCAATCTCAAATCACATCAGATACATTTCTGGTTCCAGGGGCTGAACATGTAAAACCACTCCAGTTAGTTTTTAATTTGTGTTGATGGGCTGATGACTCTCCTGACTGTGTACTTCTGTTTAAACCCTGAACTTTCCAACCAGTGGTGTCTTGAGTGGCTGAAGATGATAATGGAATGAAGGCTACAAGACCCTGTGAGAAACATCTTCATTTGCTTTCTTTTGTAGGATTAACAGTTAGTTATGGAAATAAAGACAGCAATGCCTACATCTTTTATTTCTTTACTGTTTTCTACCTCTCAAAACCCATTTGTAAACATGTTCTCATTTAATTTCAGATGGCATGGATAAACAGAGGTCTTTGCAATAAGAATAAGGAGGCAGAAAGAATATGGGATTATTTAGTTATGAATTTTTCCTGCACCATTGTGAATGCTACCTTCTTTTTCAGGCAATATTTTCCTTGTCAGTAAAATAAAGATATTCAGTAAATATTATTTCTATGACATCTCCTTTTTGAAAAATGAGACAAGAGCCTTCAATACAGCTGAGGCAGTTTGAAAGAAAATGGCCCCAAGGGAGTGGCACTATTAGGAAGTGTGTCTTTGTTGGAGTAGGTGTGGCTTTGTTGGGGGAAGTGTGTCACTGTAGAAGAGGACTTTGTGGCCTCATATATGCTTGAGCCATGCCCAGTGAGGCAGACTACTTTTTGTTGTCTGCAAGTCAAGATGTGGGATACTTGGCTACTTCTCCAGCACTATGTTTGCCTGCATGTCACCATATTGCACCATAAAGATAATGGACTAAATCTCTGAAAATGTAAGCCACCCCACTTAAATGCTTTTCCTTTGTAAGAGTTGCCGTGGTCTTGGTATCTCTTCATAGCAATAGAACCCTAACCAAGACAGTAGCCCAGCTTGGGTTTAAACTTGTTTCATCTTCTTTAGGAAGATGACTACTGGTGTGTGTTACTGCCACAAAGAACTGGCCTTCAGTGTAGCCCAGACTGTCTTCAGACTTTCCAGTCTTCTGTCTTTTTTTTACTAGTCCTAATACATGTACCACAATCCTCTACAATGTCATTTTAATATATTTGAATATATGTATACATTTCAACACATATATGCATATATATGTTGTTGAAAACAAGTTTTTTCACACTATATATCCTGATCACTTTCCCCTCCCCTAACTCTTCCCATATCTTCCCCAACTGCATGCCTTTTTTTCTCTCTCTTTAGAAAACAAACAGGCAAACAAACAAAACCTAAACAAACCAGAATTTAAAATACAAATCAAAAATAAAAATAGAAAATGAGAAAAAAGCTCAAGAAACACATACAAACAAAACCTATGAAAATACAAAATCAGAAGACATAATATACAAACAAAAAAACAGTAAGACAAAAAATGTCCAAACAAAAGCAATATGAGACAAAAAGCCTACAAAAATACTGCTGAGTTCATTTTGTGTTGGGCATCTGCTGCTGCCCTTAAGTGTGGTTTGTATACCCAGTGGGATTGCCATTTTTCTTAAAAAAATATTTTCTTTCCTTTGCTTCCTTTTTCCGTTTTTTCAAATCTTGTGTGCTCATAAAGACTCAGCAATTAGAAATTCCCAATATCTGTGAGAGTCCTGACACTCATTGAAATTAATAATCGAGTGTGGAATTAACACTTGTGTTAGTAATGTGTCTTGTTGGAACAACATACCTGACAAAACCCATTTAGGGTAGAAAGAATTTGTTTCAACTCACAGTTTAAGGATGTGACAGACAGCATAGCGACAGAAGCGTGAAGTGGCTGCCATACGGCACCACAATCAGGAAGTAGGGGGTGATGAGTTCTAGTGCTTGGCTTCCATTTATTTAGTCCAAGTGTGCCACCCCAACTCCCAGGATGGGTACTTTCAATAGGTAAAATGGGTCCTCCTAAATTAATTAAGACTAGATAATTCCTCACAGGTGTGTCCTGAAGCTGTATCCTAGGTGATGCTAGGACCTGTCAATCAAAGTTAAAGCTGGCCAATTAGAGTGGTCTGATTTGTACTGCTAAGTCTTCTCCCTTTCAACTTGACAAGAAAGTCCCCACTGAGTAGATTAATAATTTAGAGTAGTAGAAAGAGTACCCAGGATATTGAAAAGAGGAGAATGGAAAAGTCATTCATTCATAAATTCTCTCATCCAGCCATTCGTTTAGAAGCTACTGGTATTGCTGCAAGTTAGATAATGTACTGGGTATGGAATGTAGAATAACTTTGGTGAAGTATTTTCTGATACAGGAAGAGGGGAAAAAATACTCCTTTGAAAGAAAAGTTTCTCCTGTAGTCTTGGAACCACTCTACTATTGAAGAAGAACTTGCTGCCAATCAGATCTGAAGAGATGCAGAGGCAAAGGGATCCCAAAGTAAATTCCTGAGGGATGGGATATTACTGAGCACTTCTGCCTTCGTCAGGAATAGAGGTGGATCTGGGGAAGAGAGGCCAAAGAAAGGGGCTCTAGTGGATTCTCAGACTGAGCCGTGGCTGGGCAGACTATCCTTGCCCCACACCTGTGAGGTTTTACAGGAGGGTTAGAGAAAACTCTGCCCAGTACCTAACTAAAAACAATAAAAATGTTTAGGAATAAATTAAAATATCTTTCATAATATTTTAGTGAGCAATGACACATTAAAACAAACAAAACAAACAACAACAACAAAAAGAAACAAACAAAAACAAAAACCAGGCCTGGAGGACTATGCTTCAAATAGTGTTAATTCAACGCAAACTTAAAAGAGAAAAATTGCTCCTTAAATCACAAACCGCAGTTTCTGTAGAACCAGAAGTTTTTTTTTCCTCTGAAAGCTCTTGCATAAGAATTGTTTGGAGTTAGGTGAGGGGTAACAGGTTCATAGCCCAAAGAACATTGTGTCTCTGGGTTATCATAACACTAATTACCCGTCCAGTCCTTTGGCAGGGATTTTCTGGAAAATACCCCCACTTCTAATAAGCAGTGGAGAATGTGAATGGGAAGCCTACATTTGGAAAGTTGTCTTGAGAAGAAAGTACATTGATAACAGAACCCAGGATGGCTGTGAGCTGGCAGAAGTGAGATAATGTTGGTTGTGTTGACAGTTGACAATTAGAGCCAAGGACATGATGCCTTTGAGACATTTGCTCTGAAGTTGGGTATATTTTTTGCCTGGTACATTTAGGGGTAGTGGGAGAAATGATTGTCTGCCCTTGCATCGATAAAAAAGACCTAGCCTCCACAAGATTCAAAGTTAGGCTGGCTCTACTCTTGGCTGATGAAGTAAGTGATCACCACTAAGAACTGCTCAGGGTTATTGGAGCTAGTCTGCACAGGTCTCAGGTCGCTATGAATCAGTACTTGTAAGATTCCACAAACAGTAAGGAACAAGAAATACTGGTTTTCGCCAGGTCTTGGAGGTTGAAAACTTCAAGTCCTCTCTGGGAGGAGGCGGGACTTATAAATAAACGGAAGGCAAACACACCTGCCTCAAATGGAAGTTCACAGCACTACTTTGATGGGGTAGAAATGCTTAATTCAAGAGCATTGAAAATGAATTGAGGTGGGTATTATGTATTTTAATAAGACAAAATAAAACCCTGCCAAATAATAATGGTTAGTGTATTAGAGACTTAGATCATATGCTTTTAAAGTCTGTTTTAAAATAATCTTGTATTGGTTATAAAATTATTCTATCACTTCCTCACCTTCAAAACTAACATTCTTCTTTTTTAAATTAAAACTCCTTATTCTTTGGCAGTTTCATGCCACTGAAGAAAATTGCTCCCTCTCCAACAATAATGAGCTGTCAATATTCCCTCAAGGAGAATTGGTGTCTCATGAGACCCTCTTTCACCCACCAGGGAACGTAGATGGGCCTTATCTTGTGCTGATCTTGTGCAAGTAGGCATAGCTGTTAGGAGTCTATGAGTGTAATGGCCATATCATATCTAGAAGACAGTGTTTCAGAGAATTCATCCCCATCCTCTAGCTCCTACATTCTTTCCACTTCCTCCCTGAGCCTTGAAAATGGTGATATAGATGTTCCATTTAGTGCTAAGTACTCAGTCCCTTAGTCACAGTGCTTTGAACATTTGTGAGCCTTGGTATTAATCATCACCCACTGAAAAGGAAAGCTTCTTGACAAAGACTGAGAAAAGCACTTGTCTATGGATATAAACACAAATATTTAGGAGACAGTTTGATAATATGCCCATTTATTAAAACAACAGTAGCTGGTCCTTCCCTCCAACCCCCAGAGCCTGTGACCTTCCCAGGCATGGGCTTTTGACCGGTCTTACAATTCTAGGTATTCCTTCCTGTGAAGCCTAAATCCAAAGAAAGAGGTTGTTTTATTCCACAAAATCATGCCTCTATTGCACCAATGGGCACGTCTTGCATGACAGTTCGGTTGTTGCTTGCAGGGTTCACAGATGGGCGAGGAAGACTACTGCTGACTTTTCTCCCCTAGCAGCCTTCAGAGCATCCTCCTGTACAATGGAAATTGGCCAGCAGGGGAAGTTCTCTTTAAGAAAATCCAAGTTTCTTTAAATTTATCTTCCCAATCAAAAAACAACAACAACAAAGTAAAGACATAATGAGTTAAATACATTTTTTCACATTTCAAGCAATTCTTATTTTAAAAGGGTATACAAAAATGTCCATATTTATTTTTTAATGCTTTGGGGGGGTGATAAACAAATTGATAGTCCTGGTACCTGTTGTTGGTGCTGTTCACTTCCTGTACTGATAGGGTAGACCCTGCGATTTCATGCATAGCACATAGACTCCTGGGATTAGGAATATAAAAGTTGATCTGTGGGAACAGAGCTTTCTGGAGGCATGTGTAGCACATTAGCCTGACAGTAGAGCTGACCTCTACTCCCTGCCTTTCATTTCAGGGCAAAGAGAAGCAGTTGCTGTCAGAGGGGCTTCTCATGATCCATTGTAGCATGAAAGACAGGTGTGCCCATGATCATCAACTGCCAGGATCTCGGAGAGCTACAAATTAACCCTGTAAGGCATTTGAATACTTAACTGGATTTTAAACAGAAGCAAGCTCTTAGAGCTTGCAGTTGTACCCTGGGACCCACCTCTCCCTTTAGTAGGCTAGGAACAGAGACAATCAAAAGTAAGCACTTTTTCTCTTTGCTCACTGTTTCCATTTCTAGAACAAATTCCATATAAATAAGCACTGCTATTCAAAGTACACTTAACACTGGTATTTTAGTTGGCCTAGTCATTTCAGAGTTTAAAGCAGTTAATATTCTGTTAGGCTTCAATCAAAGAAGACTGGTACCTGAGAACTAAAAATGGAGGATGTAGAGAACAGTTAAGATCTTTGGAACACCAACCAAACATGTATGCCTTTTCTCTTAGGCTTATCTTCTCCAGTTTCATACAGCTTTCGACTAATGGGCACGTCATCCAGATGCCTTACCATGACTCACTGAGTTTCAGAGGTGGGTCTATAAAAATCAGTTTTCTTTACTTTTTTTTTAAATGTATCTGTGTGAATATGATTCATGTATTCATGGATGCCCACAGAGGCCAGAAGAGGGTGTTGATCCCCTAGAACTGGAGTTACAGATTATTATGAGCTATCATGTAGATGCTGGAAACTGAACCTAGATCCTCTGCAAGAGCAGCTAGTGTTCTTAACCTCTGAGCCATCTCTCCACCCCTGTTTTCTTTTCATAAAAAAATAAAAACTTAGCATGCATTTTTGGTTCTCTGAAACATTTTAATAATAATGTGACAATCCTTATTTTTAATTAGGAATCTATAATGATAAAGTGATGTGGGATTTCCCTCTGTATGCTGTGAATACCATTGGTTAATAAAGAAA
>LOJH01006981.1:31680-48217 GCA_001685095.1 Ellobius talpinus | reverse complement strand
TGTGAGCCACCATGTGGTTGCTGGGAATTGAACTCAGGTCCTTTGGAAGAGCAGCCAGAGCTCTTAACCACTGAGCCATCTCTCCAGCCCTATAGATCGTTTTTACAGGTTGTGTTTCTGACTTTTTTTGCCTGTACAAGTGTTTGTGTGTGTGTTGTATGTGTGATGTATGTTGCTTGTGTATGATGTGTATATGTGTTCCTTCATAGAAAGTGTGCTTCATGTTAAATTAGAAGACTGTTTAGTTCAAGCTCAATACCAGAATTTTGTTGCTGTGTTCTTGCAAGATGTATATTTAAGGTGAATGATATGTGAATGAAGGGGATCAAAGGATATCTTTTAAATTATTACTTTAGGGAAAAGGAAAAAATACAGTTTTCTTTATAGTGTGTATGTGTGTGTTAAAATCTCCTTAATATTGTTCTCTGTGAAAATATTCTTCTAATGTCGACGATGATGTAAGTAATGAGAACTTTCAGCCTTTCCTCTGGGAACACACACTTGTAGCAGGTAGAGGGGAATCAACAAAGTGTACGTCCTTCTTGACAGAGTAAATCCTTTTTAATGTTATTCTCTAAAGGGGGTTTTTGTTTTTTGTGGCTCTTTGTCGGTAAGTCCCAGCATTTTTCGGGTGAGCTCGTGCAATTTATGGTTTCATAGTCATGAATCATGACTTTCATAAATATAGTCTCTCCCCATCCATTTTGGGTTTATAGAATAGTCTCAAATAATTGCCTAAATGTTGCTTTTATTGCCATTTTGAAAATCACTTTTATGAGGAAATTGTTTGCACAAATGTGAAGAGCTTGTGTTGTGTTAGTAACAGCTCTGGCACAGCTGAAGATAACAGAATTCTCTCTCTTCCAGACGCTGAACCCAAAGTGGAACGAAGAGTTTTATTTTAGAGTAAGTTTTTCTTTCATTTTGTAGTAATACTATTCATACCTAGATTGATATATCAAAATAGACTCATGGAAAGAAAACTAGGTAACATTTTAAGTAAGAAATTTCTCTTAAGACAGGAAATGTTTGGGTTAGGTAGACTCAGGATATGTCCCAAATTTTGAAAATCTGTGAAGGTTTCATTTGTAGAGGAGAGATAGAAAAGGTTGTCAAGATATCATGTTCTTTTTTCAGATCAAACTTTTCTTTAAATATAATATTTAAATATAAAAATAAGACATTGGGGTCTGGTTAATTCCAGTTCTTCTGGGCTTATTTGTTTTGCAACCTTTAAAAAAATAAAATTTGAAAGAAAAGAAAGGCAAAAAGTGCAATTTAAAACAGTAGCTGAATGATTTCTATGTGATGCGGATTATGAACTGCATCCAGAGTAGAGAGATAATTAAAAGGAAGCATCACAAATTACCAGTGATGAGGACAGGGGTAGTTCAGTGGTAGAGTACTTCCCTAGCATTCTGGAGACCCTGGGTTTGAGCTACAGCACTGCCTCCCCACTAAAGACAGAAAATTACCAGTTATGTTCAGGATAGAAGGGAAAGATTTCTAATTCAGAGATCTAATGTGTACAATTACTTTCAATACCACCGAATAGAAGAACATTTCCTCAGCCTCCGGCACCCCTTATTTAGAACAGCTGGATACTGAAGGGGATTCTGTGAATTGATGGAGACCGGTGCTTGCTGGTGTTTGCTAGCAAATATTTGGAAGCATCAAGCCCCTCAGCCATTTAATTGGAAGAGAAGGAGTTTCCCTTTAAAAAGAAAATTTGAGTTGTCTGTACACCTGGCATGCTAAGAAAGACTCACCTCCAAACTCCTCCAGCTTAGGCCTTCCACTGACTGCATGCTAAGAGCCAGGCACATAGTCCTGGCTTCTTTCAGCCGAGGTAGGATTTTCTGTGCTGCAAACTTGGATGACTTTCCCTGCATCTGTTTTCTGTTATGTTCAGAGCTGAAACATGGCTCTGAGGTTTTAACACTTGGTAGATCCCATGTTCAGCCTCTACCAGATACAGTTTAGATAAGTTGGGGAAGGGCTAAAAAGCTGTTGGTGGCTGAGAAGTGCTACTAGATCTTTATTAGTGCTCAGATACAGAAAGCACTTTCTTGTGAAGCTAAATCATTTGCACTCCTTCCATTTGAACCACATTGTATGAATTTTGTTATATATAAAACTTTGTCAATAAGTCTTACCTATAGGCATATTTGTTTCTCTTTTTCTTTTTTAAAAGATCTTTGCTTTATTCCCTGCACAGTTTCTTAACAAATGCCTATTACATGCCCATTTCTACTATAGACTATTGATGCATTTCTGATAGGTGTGCAGCCTTTGGCAGAGTTGATAAACAGACAGCCATCCATCTGCTTGTTCTGTTGCAAAGCTGTCTGCAGACACGGGGCCAGGAGCTCAAGTTGAGCACATGAGCTCTCTGTGCTACAATCAAATATAATTTCATCCCATGTTCCATGGGGAGCCCAAGCCTAGCATTAGACCCAACTCACATGCCTGCTGTTGCCACTCACTTTTGAGAACTTGAGGACACCAAATATTCACAATCTCCTGGAGAAGTCCGTTCCATGTAGGCTTTTCTTCCCTGATCGATAGGTGAGCGTGTCAGTACCAATACCTGATACCGTGTCCGGCAGGATTGGTAAGGTATTCAGTGGCACCTGAGTCCACATGATGAAACACAGGTTATTTGGGTGAGTTGGGGTAAAGAGAAAGAAACAAACACTGACAACTCTCAGGGCTGTGACTTTGCCCTAACCCAGGGCAAATCCTGATTGCTCAATATACTGGCTTGTGTGCTCCTGGGTAAATTGCTTCACCACCCACTTGGGCTCAGTGATTTCTGTGTGAAAATGAAGTGATAGTTACACACTGTTGGGTTGTTGGGAGAATAAAATGAGACCATAAAGTGTTAGTAGTTCAGGAAATAATAGTTGGAGGTGGGGCACAATGGCATATAGCTGTTTGTGTGTTCATCATTACCATCATTAGGCCAATGAGTATAAGACCTTGATCTGCAGATATGAGGGTAGCATTGTAGAAGAGATTGGAGTTCCTTTAAGACTATTAAGAAACAACAATAAAGATAGTGCCTTTTTCTGGTATGCCTAGATATTTGGGGTAGATAATAGCAGATAAGCAGGTCAGTCATTATTATACGGTAGAGTCCAGTGTGCTAGAGATCATTCTTGTTTCTTCCTGTCTCTTAGATAAAATTTAAAATGATACCTGTTCATATTTAAATATAGTTTCTGTCCCTTTTAGGTAAATCCATCTAATCATAGGCTCCTGTTTGAAGTATTTGATGAGAACAGATTGGTAAGTCCTTGGTTTTGAGTTTTGCTTTATTTTCTTAAAAACTGACTTTTTTCGAGTGGCACCTTTGAGATCTTCTGGGTCATTCACAGCAGGGCACATGCCTTCAAAAAAGTGTTTTTGTCTCACTGTTCAGTCTCTCAATACTGGCAAATATTTGTGTGTTGGTTGCTAGGACAGAAATTTTATTTGGGTATGTGTATTTTTTATAGTTAATATTGATAAAAGTCACCTATGATAGCTCATCCCAAACGCCTCATTGCGCTTTGTGTAGGGAACTCAGATGCGAAGGTGCATCTGTAAGGATATCATCAATCCTGTAACCAAGGCTTGTGGCCATTTAAAATGTTCCTCAGGCTTAGAATACCACAGTGAGTTCATGGACAACTCTATGGCGATTGTCTCTGGGGAAACAAAAATCTAATTAGCAGTGAATAGTTAAAGCAAATCTCCTGTTCAAATCACTGTTGAAGTCAAACAGTGATACCTTCTCAAGAAAAAAAAACCTTAGAAAGTCATTTCAAAAGACAAGCATAGAGCTGGAGGCGTGGCTCCGTGGTAGATTTCTTGCCTGGCATGTGTGAGGTTTCATTCCCCATTCAGTAAAAATAAGAAACCCATACATGAAATAAAACCCACCGAAAGCAAAATAAGAAATCCCAAAACCATGCTCGAAGATAACTGATAGAGCAAACATTTTCTATATAGATTTATATGTGTAATTGACATAGAATATAAGGCGCATGTGTTATGACCAGAGGACAGCTTTGTAGAGTTGGTTCTCTCCTTCCACTTTTCTGTACATTCCAGGGACACAGGTGACTGTTTATATGACAAGGGCCTTTATCGACTGAGACATCATGCTAGCCCAGCGTTCTCCTAAGTAACTAGAATGTTTACATCAAATTCCCATGAGCCTCATGTCCCAGCTTTGAAAAATGAACATGATCAAGTTATGTGTAAGTCTTGAAAGCACCCTGAGAAGTGGGAATAAAATTCAGGGCGCTTGATTGATTATACTCCTGTTTACTTCCCTGCCTAAAAGGAATGTGTGTTCATGACCTCATCTTTCTACAGAATTCAATTGAGACTCCACACATTGTAGACTAGTTTGAGGTTGACTGAAAGTATCGTCAAGGGGATTCTTGAGACAAAGTTCCACGCTCCGCTGTTATTAAGGATGAAACAGCTCTGCTTCAGAGTCTGAATGTGATTAAATGCTGGTCAGGGGGCACACAGGGTCCAGCACCTGGGCCTCTCAATGTCAACTTATGCTGGGGAATAGCCAGAACCTCTACCCTTAATAAAGAATTTGTGGGCGGATATAATCTGACGCGCTTGGCTTTAGTCTCCCAAATGGAAAGCTGCTAACAGATTGTACCTCCTAGCCCAGCATCTTTCCAGTTATAAATATGGATCATGGTGGCTTTGTTGAAATGGAATGTTGCTTGTGGGAGTGATCGCTAGGGGCACTGAGTAACTCTTGTATGAATTGCTCAGTGTAGCTCCTGCCTCTCATACTCTGATCTAGCAAGAGCTAGTAACTGAACTGCTGGCATTCATTGAAATAACGCAAGCAGTAAATCTCTGCAGGGACAGGGCCTCCACAGACCGATACTTACCTCTGATTTGAGGAGGAAAATCATTTTAAAATGAAACAATGGTCAGATTTGAAGAGAAAGTGCCTCTTCGTGCTCTCCTACTAAAAGAGATTTCCTGTTTAGAAAGTCTTGTATTCACCATTTGTGTGCCCTAAAATAATGCTTGCAGTTGTGTGACCTTGCCGTGGGTAAGAAAGGTGTTTCCAAACCAAAAGGAGGCTCTGACTACAGAGTACTTTAAAAACTGTGAGCGGTCCTGTTTTATATGTTCTGCTTTGTCTTACCCCGAGCTGTCTGCCGCACGGCTACCATGCATAGATTGCCAATGGTGCTGGTGGTGGCCTTTTCCCTTTGTTGACTGTTAATCCAGCCGACACAATACGTGACTGGAGTCTACTTGGAAGTTCTGGCATTGAGCAGACTAGAGTCAAGGTCTCACAGAGCTTATTTTTGCCATTCGGAACTCTATGCTTTAAGGAAACAAGTTCATGTGTGTAAACACGGGGTTAATCCACCACACCCTCTGCTCCGGAGCAGTTAACAAAGACATGCTTTGTCGATTTTAAAATAAGTTTTTCTCACTCTTTCCCCTCCTGGCTTTTTTTTTAAGTCCCACCTAAATAAATCTCTTTGTTAAGGAACTGGTGTTTCTGGATCATAGAAAGAGTATATTTAAAATGCAGAGAGTATTTCCAGGTTCATTATGGATCTCCGCTGACAATTTTTTGGACATTCACTTTTAGTTCTTAGATTTTTTTTTCCTGGCTCATTGCAGATGGCAAGATTTTTAGGTCTGTGACCCAACTGTGGTAATCCTGATGTGTTCTCCCTGGAAAACAGCTCCAGGCCTTTCTTCTTTATGTTTTTTAAGTTAAATTACTATGAAGCCCACATACACTGCTCTTCAATTTTCTCTCTCTCTCTCTCTCTCTCTCTCTCTCTCTCACTCACTCTCTCTCTCTGTCTGTGTATGTGTGTGTGTGTGTGTGTGAGAGAGAGAGAGAGAGAGATATGAGAGATTTTTTTTATCCAGCTGGGTTTCTTTTCTCTGTTAACTTCTGTTTCTGGTGATCATATTATATGTGGCACACACACACCCCCTTTAAATGTAGAATGTTTATAGTAAGTAGTAAGAGCTGGACCAGGCTCACAGCTGGCAGTGCCGTGTTGTGCCCCCTGTGCCTTCCCTTGGCTATTTTGTTACTTGTAGATCATGGTCTAATTATTTCCCATTAAAGGGACACTAATTCCGTAGGGTGTGTAATCGTATTTATAGTACATTTTATTACTTTGCATTCCCTCATGGCAGTGTAGTGATATCATAACAGAAACAGAACATTTGATGCTTGAGAAGGTTCACCCCACAGCCAAGCTCTGTTTTACTTGTTCTTTGGTGTGGTGGGGAGGTGGAGGACATACCTTTGAGTGCTTGTGTTTCATGCAGGCTCCCCGGTGTCAGCAGGAGAGAGACCTAGTGCTTTTGGTAGTTGGGAAAGCATTGCCCCTGAGTGTGATGGGTCAGATTTACAGCGGCATAGCTGTGTGTTTGCTGCCTCACTCAGCTGCCCGAGCTCCCTGCTGGGCCGCCCCTTTCTGACAGAACAGCAGCAGCTGGGAAGGTGCTGTTTCAGGCTCTTGCTCTTGGGGGGGGACCGCAAGAGAGAGGAAACTTCACTAAGTCCAGAAGCTGGCATTGGAGGGGGAGCAGGCGGTCATGTGTCTCTGGCCATCCTACCCTCTGTCACAGAGTAGATGAGAGCTTTTTGCTCTTATCCAATCATGCCTGGAATGCTGCTTGCCACTTGGGCTATTTCTGCTATCTGTCGCTCTTGGTGCCGCAGTGCTAACAGTTTGGCAGATGGGACACTTTTTCTTGGAGTTGGTGTCTTTGGGTTTTGACTTCTGGCATTGCTGGGCGTGTTGTCGCTCGCTCTCTCCCTCCTGGCCCCCCTGGTCACCATGGCCCATCGGCTTCGGTTTCATTTTGGCTCTGGACGCAGCAATACGGCCCCCGAGTCTGAGATTCTAGACCAGGAGAGAGAAGAGGACTTTTTCATGGCATTCCACACGCTGCCACGGAGAAGCAGCCCGCACCCCTTCACCCAGAACACAGGGGAGGACGGTGGCCTGCAGGAGGGCGTGGGTGCTCTCAAACGCAGCTCATCCATGTTCATACCGCAGCTCCTGACCGGGGTGGACACCAGGCCCACTCGGAGCTCCTCAGTGCAGATCTCGCTGCAGCGCAAGGCCGCAGATGGTGCCACAGACAGCTGCGGGCCACCCGAGGGCCCTGACGACAGGCCCCCGAGTGCCCAGGCTGACCTCGGAGACCAGGCCGTGGCCACAAGGGTCTCGGCTCAGATTAGCTCATCGGAACCCTCTCCAGTGGACACTCCTGGAAGCTCCCCTCCAAGGGCAGCCTGGGATCCGGGGACCCTGATCAACGGCACTTGTGATCACCGTGGTCAGTGTCCCCGCTTGCCTGAGGATACAGAGGAGGCCACCCCAGGCCTGCGCATCCAGCACAGAGCCTCCAGTGCCGATGTGCGCCAGGTGCGGCTGCTGCCCTTCGGCCCTGATGGCCAAGCAGAACCCAGACGCTGGTCCCTCCAGCATGTTCCAGACGCTTCTGGGAGCTCCGGAAAGCGCTGCTTTGTCTTTCAGCTGCAACAGCCCCAGCAAGGAGCTCTGGGGATGGGCAGTGACTTCAACTTTGGCTTCACTGGCACTAAGGGGGACAGGTTGGTGAGGTATCCGCGCATTCGGCTGGAGAGGAGCACCTCATACCCCACCCAACCCCGAGCAGGCCAGGTGAGCCCCACCGAAGACCGAGGGACCCCACAGGCATCTCCTAGGGCCAGTAGGATGGTCCCGGAGATCCGCAGGACAAATTCAGAGAGATCCCCGCAGAGTCCAGGATGCACGTTCAAGATCAGGCAGGATCAAAATGCCGGGCAGCAGCATTTCCGAATTCTTGTGACTCGGGGACCTGAAGAAGCTCCCCAGAACCAAGAGGAGACTTCCAAGAGTCCTGGACACCCTGGAGCTGGCGCTCCGGTAAGTCGCAGGTACACACTTGTTAGAGTGGCTCAGAAGGGACCAGGCCAACACAGAAAGCTTGGTTATTTTGCAGCCAGATTCTCTGATAAGGAAATATCCTTCCTGTTGGAGTCAGTGGATCCCAGTGATTTGGTAGCGGTCCCTGAAGCTCGTAGCCTTCCAGAAAATACCTTTTCTGTAGGTCTTTAATGTAAGACACTTCGTCTGTTTTGAAATCCCAAATTAATACAACCCTTTTTAGTTTTCCTTCTGAATGGAAGAATTTTAAAACTTTATTTCTTAAAATTAGTCTGCTATAAAGCAAATCAGTGCCTAAATGTGCTGATGTTGGAAGTGATTTGAAACCTTATTTGCAGATACAGTCCCTGACATCTCTCAGATAAAGCTGAAAGGCTGCTGTTGGGGAGAGAGGCATTTGAGCCTCTTAACCAAGTACATACTTGATTCTTCCTAATATCATTAGCCCTCATTGTAAAATTGATTGTTTTGGTTTTCGTGCCAGTAGGTTATTCTAATTTGGGGACAGTAGAAGACGTGTTTTGTGGGCAGATTGGCAGTAGACAAAGTTAGAGAAAGCTGTGGTGGGGCCTTGGTTCACAGCAGCGTAACTTAGCACAGCCCACTTGAGTGTCTAAGCCAAGGATGCTGAGAGGGGATAGTGCCCTGTCTCCAGCTACAGAAACTGACTCCTTAGAGCAGATTCTGGCTTCACTGAATGTGCGTGCTTGCTCACTGCCTTTCGGTGAAATGGAGTACAGAAAGGCAGCTGCTCACTGCCCAGCCCGTGATGGCGCTGCCGCTTGTGGAACTGTAACCAGTCAGGTTTGCTTGTGCTAGCCGTCACTCATTGAGTGTTTTCTCAAGGAACAACCTCCTTCATGTGATTGATAGATTTTGGATATGATCAGAAGATGCCTGTGGGCCTTTCTGTTTGGGTTTCAGTATACCTCGTCTTTTTAAAGTAGGTAGCTGAGTTGGTATCCTAGAGTACTGTGGATCTTTACTGACTTGTATTTGGAAGTGTTTCTGGTGATTCAAGTATCATGCCTCTATCATTGATTCCTCTCATCCTTGTAAAGGAATAAACAGATGTGAAAGGCTTCTTTACATCCATTAAGTCTTGGATCTCTTCTTGGTCTGAACCAATACAGTTTTCCTCTACTGTGGTACAAGTTTTAGTGAGTTCTGACAGTGTAGTTTGCTGAGCCTACCCCAAGGAGTGAAATAATTTCAAGCTCTATTAGCCCAATCGCATGTTCAGCCAGGTCCACCCGCCTGGGAGGAGTGACTTTCCTCAGGTCGAGATGGCCACTGAAAACTGCAGTCGTGATGTTCAGCGTTGAGGACAGATGCAGTTACTGACCAAACTCTCAGTCTAGAATTTCTAATGAAATTTTAAAAGTAATAATAATATGTCCTAAAATTATGAAGATTTTAAGAAGGGCTCTTCTAACTTACAAGAGCTATGTAGAGCAGTGGTTCTCAACTGTGACCCTTTAATACAGTTCCTCATGTTGTGACCCCGGCCATGAGATTATCTTCATTACTGCTTCATAACTGCAATTTTGCTACTCTTACGAATTGTTATATAAATATCTGACATATAGGAGAGTCTTAGGCATCCCCTGTGAAAGGGTCATTCAACTCCCAGAGGGGTTGTGACCCACAGGTTGAGAACCAATGATGTCGAGAAAGACCATTGTGGAACAAAGAGCTTGCCGTGGAGACAAAGCTCTGCCTAGAGAACAGTTTCTCATGAGCATGCACTTTGGATATGTAAATAATTAGCACATGCTTGGCAAGCCGAGCTTTTCTTTTAAGCAGAAGCCTTTCCTTAAAAGCAAGCAAGGATGCGAGCAGATGTAGTGGTGTGATCTGCCCATTCACCGGTTTTGTATGTGTATCATAGAGACCATGGGTTTAGACTTGGCCAGCAGCCACCTGGACCTTATTTATATTGAAGGGAAACATCGCCTTGGGCACATCTACAGTCTGGCTGCCACTAGCCTCTATCAGGATTTCAGATACCTGCTGCTTTAGTCTAAGGACATTTCATCATTTGTTTAAATGAAAAATTAAGTACAATTGATTACCCAGTCTTGGTGTGAGTGATGTAGAGAATCTTTTGATTTGGAATTCCTTTTCCACAGTGTGGCTCAGCATGTCTTTGAATGTGCCTCCCAAACAGTCTGGTATGACCAATTCTAAGAATGTTTACTAGTTAGATACTTAGAGAAAACTACGGGGAATTCTCTGAGAGTAGACTTGCCCAAGGCGGCCACCGTCTACAAAGCACATCTGTCATTAGAGGCATCAGCTGTAGTAAGGTAAATACCGCCAGGGTCTTAGAACACATCCTCTCTGCCTGAGGCATTTGTTGAAGTCTCTTAATGAATTGGTTACTGTCTTAGTCATAAGCCTCTTGACTGTATTCAAGTTATCCTGAGAAGGTTAGACCATCTCCCGCAAATACCCTTTATACACAGAACTGCCGAGTTCTTCATTTTCCAGGCCTGAGGAGCCAGCTTTCTGGACCATTGATGTTATTAAGTATTCAAGGTCTTCCATGTATATAACATCACCCTAGTTATATAAAGGGGCTGGGGCTTTCTTAATTTCTCGCTGACACAAGGGTTCATAAGTAAACAGAGGGAGGAGGGCCCAGGAGCAAAAGCAGTCCTTACACCTGCCCCACAGGAGCAGAAGAGAGAGGCTCACCTTCCAGCTCAGGCGCTCTGTACTTCGCCAGATTCTTCAAGAGCACTGTGGCCTTTTGTGACTACAGATGGACTTCTCTGGATGACAAAGGAATATGCAAAAATACTTTTATCTGGAGAGAATCTCAGTATTCGAGTGTCTCCCAAAGGCTTTTGCAGAAAAAAATAAGGTTTTTTTTAACTATAAGAAACAGTCAAAATTTACCCTTAAGTTTATTTGAAAAACAAACAAACAAAAAAATTGTAATGGATAAGGGACCAGATAGTTGCATTCCAAAATTGACTTTTGTTTTGTTTTTAAATGGATTTTGTAGTTTTTGGTTTTTCCTTTCAGGTGTATTGATCTCTGTTTGTGAGGTCATACATGAAAATAACCCAGCACTTTTTGACTTAACTTCAACTATTTTCAGCAATATCTTAAAAACCGTATAGGCAGTGCATGGGGCTGACAGTGGCTGTTGTCACCCAAGACAGCTGGTACTTGGAGTGACCACTCATGTTTTACCACTTCACAGTTGAAGAAGCATATTCTTATTTTGCTCAGAAAGTATCATACCAACTGGCCTGTGGGGCACTGTTCATCCACTGTTTCAGATGAAGGCATGGCAGCATGTGTGATGGGATTGACATTTCTCATACTGTATAGTAATTTATGTGTATATGATGTGAGTACACACGTGCGCGCTTGCGTGTGCACACACATACACACACATGGTGCATACTAAGCCTTAAGGCAGTTTTAATGTTCCTTGTGAAACATTCTTGCTGAAAAGTTGGGCGTACACCATGGAGAATTATTGCACTGTCCTCCTGGAGGTAGGTGGCAGCTAGGGCCCTCAGCAGGCACTTGTCTGGCTCTGGAGCCTGGGACATCATCAGTGAATATGCCCAGTACCTCCCAAACTCCCGCAAAGTGTCATTCTTGTTGCTAGTTAAGAGTAATTAAGGCTATTTCTGCATAGGAGCTGGACATAAGATCCAAGTGGTACCTGTGAGCAGTCCGTCCTGATAAACAAGACAGCATGTGTTGATGGCGTGGGAGGATGTATTGACCTCAGTGTCTAACCTGATTCTTTCCTACCATCATCAGGTCTTTCTTAACCACTTGAACCCCGAGTGACCCTATAATAATTCATTTCTTAAAAAGAATTAAGTAAAGGGCCTTTGTCTATTTAATTTTTTTTAATCTTGCAAACATTTTGACTGCGTGTTTACTTCCTTTGGCCATGTTGTTTGGCTGTGATAGATTTCCACTGGTGGAGGTCACTTGCACTCTGCACGGGCTGAGACATCTGTGTGAAGTGTCCCCACTGGGTGACTTTAAAATGAAGGCTCTCCTGGAGTTGCGTCTCAGTAGATCCTGCCTAAGAGAGGGTGTGCTGAGATGATACGAGTAGTAGAGAAGCCGTGAGGCAGAGTTGCCAGGTCTCTAAAGCCAATCTCTAATCTCATGGCACAAACTAATACATTCAGCTATGTCTTCGTAAGGCCAAAAGATAGTCAGTCCTTAAGATGATATTAAAGTATCATATCTCTTGCCTGGTCCTATTTGGTTGGGTATTTTTATGTGGTCAACATAAAATGGTCCTCCTACATGTGCACACTAAAGCCTCCAGCTAGATTCTTTTAATGAAAATTATCCATATTCTTGCTGGAAGCACTTAACTAAAGATTTCTAACCACATATTTTTATTTAAACTTCTAGTTGTGCCACTTGGGACAGTGGCGGTAGTAAGGGAAGGTGAAACTCATGAATGATACTTAAATTGTTGGTTGAATACACAGCAACAGGAACTGAATTTCTTCAGTAAACGCCAGGAGACTGGCAGTCCCAACCTGGAACTGGCCAGTGGTTATTCAGACATTTATTCGCCTGTTCCAATCTTCATTACGTGTGTTACAATTCAGACAAGAGGTATAGAAGTGTACAACCTGCCTGGAAAAGAAGCCACCCGCCATGCCTGTCCCTCTTGGTGCATTAAAGGATGGAGCACTGAAGGAGAAATGGCGAGAGTGAGATCGCTGAGGTTTTCCAGATGCTCCTTTTTCGGGTCCATTGTGTAATTATGCATGATGTTGTCCTGGTGCTTTCTTCCTAATTCACTTGGACCTTCTTGAGCCAGCTGAGCTACAGAGGGGATATGGTTAAGTGAGACAGGTGGCCTGGTCTGAGTGGGCCTAAGAGTAAGTCCCTTTGTCCTGGCCAGTATGAGGCTATGTCCTGAATCCAAGTGTCTCTTAGCAGCACCACGTTTGAACAGGAAGTTAATTGGGGGGGATAGAGGGTGGAGTAGATTGAATTTCAAAAGGCCTGCTTCTTAGATGGGGATCATTCTAGAACTGTAGCCTGTTCTGAGACTTAGGAGTCAAATGCTCCTAGTCTCAGCCAAGGGAAGCCAGAAAGATCAAGGTATAATTAAGTTGGAAAGAGCCCTGATTTCATTGATTTGGTGATTGTTGTTCAGGTTTGAAGCGGAGATACTGGAAATGTACTAGGGAAAGAGTGTAGCATGGTGTAAGCTCTGGACTCCTCCTCAGCAAAATTGATGGGGGCGGGGCTAGTGGAGGAACGACGACTTTGTAAAGGAAATACTCTGTATTGGTTCCTTAAACACAACTGTCATTCATCTTTCAAAACTGTTCAGTGTTTAAGTATTAGTAAAGAGGATGAAATTTTACCATGTAGCAAGAGAAATAAACGTTTCTCCGGGCAAATCCACATTTCAGAAATCCTAAAGTTTGCCCTTTATTTTTTTATTTTATTTTTTTATAAGTGACCAGGAGTTCTGAGGCTCTTACTTGTTTACAACTTGAAATCATTTTGTGTGAACCAGAAGCTATCCTTTTCTAAGGGCTCTGTGTGCTGGGGCTAGTTAAGTATAGAGGTACTTGATTCAGCCCGGACCTGAGAGGAGGATAGTAGTTCTTTTTATTCTAGAGATTTGAGAAATGGAGTCCTTTAAAACATATCAAATGACTCTAGCATATTGCATTTGCCCATGCTTCATGATCTCATCTCTTGAGTTCTTCTCCATGTTCCTTTAGAATGCAGGGCCATATATATATAAAACTTAGAGAGGAAGGAAAATGCTTTGAGCCAAATTTTTATAATTGAGTTGAGTAGATATTTTAGATATATAAAATATTGGAATATGCATATTAAAATTCTAACCTCCTCCCTACCCCAGCCAACCCCCAAAAGTCTAGAACTTTTTCAAATTCAAATTTCAGGCCAGATGTTAAATCACAGAACTAAGATACCTCTTAACTTCCTTAAAGAATTAATCCCAGTGAGTAGTAGGCTACCATCACCAGCTCTGGGCTTCTTATATTTATTATTTATCATTTCTTTTTTTTTGGTTTTTCGAGACAGGGTTTCTCTGTAGCTTTGGGGCCTCTCCTGGAACTAGCTCTTATAGACGAGGCTGGCCTCAAACTCACAGAGATCTGCCTGCCTCTGCCTCCCGAGTGCTGGGATTATAGGCGTGCGCCACCACCACCCGGCTCATTTCTTTTCTTTATTAACTAAAATGGATTCACAGCGACATAAAGCCTTGTCCATCGCGGTTTTATACTCAATTAAAGAGGCATTAGATTGCATACAGTCTCAACCATTTTAATTTAGTTTGAACATTTCAGATGATTTAGCCCCATATTGATAAAATCATAACAATTGGAGAATTTGAGGTTGGAAATAATACACCACAACTACTTATGGATCTGTCTTTCGAATGGTTTTTAAAAAATTAGTTTTTTAAATTCTAAGGTTAAGGTTCTGTGGCTTGAAATGTTGGTGTTAATTGAAATGAAGTTATAATCTAAGCAGAGGCCTTGATGAAGACATGCTTGTTTTCTCTTTGTTTTGAGGAGACAGGGTTGAACTTGGTGTGACATGGATGCCAAGAAGGCCACTGATGCTGGACCACACCCTCACCTTCTCTTATCCTCCACTTTCTAAGGCTTACTCTTGCTTCCCATAAAGGGGGAGAGGGTTCTGAGAGTATTGCACTACTGCAGTCATGTCTAGGATCCTTTGGAAATGAAAACTCTTTAATAAATCTCCTTCCATATATTTATCACGTTGAATTTTGGAAATTTTCATTTCTGCTTTCACATATGTAGAATAAGTCAGTTAGTTGTTTGGTTTTGGTTGGTTAGTTTTTGTTGTGGTAGTTTTTTTGTTTGTTTTGTTGGGTTTTTTTGTCTTTTTTTATTTTAAAATCCTGATCACAAGAATGTCTTCCTGAAATTAAAGTACTTTAGTATTTTAATTCTTATTAAATAACAGTTCCCTTTATACATACTGCCATTAAACTTGGGGCTTTTTAAAAAGCATTTTATATTTTAAAACCAAGTCATCCCTCCCCCACAAATCCCTATTACAATCAGATGAAGACCTGTTACCCTAAGGTAGCCAATTATGAAAATACAATTGGGACATTTCCCTAAGAGTTTTGAGACTTTATTACCTAGGAATACCACAGGAATGCAGCTTGGCAGAGATAGTTTAAAAAGATAGATAGATGTTAAACGCTATTTAGATGTTAAACATAGATAGATGTTAAACTTCATGGCTTGAGTTCAGGGACCACAGGGCCATCTTGATCCCTGGTGAATGGTTCATTTTTCTATAAAAGCAAGAATTGTTCATGAATGGAAGAGATGCTCAGGTGACATGGGGTGGCCCTTGCCCATAATGGCCGTGTACACTCAGAGAACTTTTCTGATGCAACACAGGGACACTGAGGAAAATGAGATGCCACATTGGCCCTGTAGGTACTGACCCAAGGACTACAGTGTCAGCGAGGTTTCTGTCTCTCCCAGGAGGAAGTGTGACTGATGGACTTGTGTTGTGTAACAGTTTCTTTCCTCTTGAGATTAAAACATTCCATCCTGCAGGGAAGCTCCTTAAACAGTAAGGCAAACAACTCAAATAGCCTCAGGAAGTCCCTGAAACTGATCAGATTCACTAGGCCCTCCCCTTCCAGAGTAAGTAATAATGACTGCTGAGGCTCACTCTCAGACAAGCAAAGCTACAAGGAAGACTCAGACCAAACCATCTGCCTAGAAGAGGTTTAGACCAACTGAGTCAGTTCGAAAAAAACTCTTGAACTGTCTGCAGGCTGTGCAGTGTGCTCCAGGTTCCCAGCTTTAATGAGCTGTCACCTGTGTTGGGGTGGGCTTTGGTGTCTGAGTGTTTTCTGTTCCTGGAGGTAATCAGTTGATTCACCAAGTTGAACTTTGATGGTATCTGTACTTTGGTCTGGAATGGGTTCCCTATCAAGAGTGAGCAGATGTATGTGTAGGGTCTCCCCAGAAAGTTTTGTCACACAGCAACAAGGCAGCTTATAAGAAGGTACATTCAAAAGAGTCAGTATTTGATCATGGGGGTGAAAGTACATAGTTGCTTAATCTAGAAAATATCAGAGTCTGGGGTGAGTGAGGGTAAGGGCTGGAACCTTTTTTGGTAAGGTACTGTGAAATTTTGAAAGAAGAATGCATTTTATATACATATATAATTAATATATGTGTATATATATAGTCAGTGGTTTTTTAAGTCAATGGTGGAAAATCCATAGTCGCACTTTTCTCACTTGCCATCATTGAGAACTGAAGGGTTAGCCTGCCAGGAGTAGCCCAGGCAATGCACTTCTACACATGGTGTCTGTGTCCTGGTGATGGAGCAGAAAAATCCTGGATGGCTCTAAGTGTTGGTCTCTAGTTCATTGCCTTTGTTTTGTTGGAGTATTTTAGATGTCATGGGGAAAGAGTTGCTCATGTTGTTCTGACTCATGTAGTCATAATATTTATTCAAACCTTTTCTTTTTTTAATATTTATTTATTATGTATACAATATTCTGTCTGTGTGTA
>LOJH01006981.1:0-31647 GCA_001685095.1 Ellobius talpinus | reverse complement strand
TGGAAGAGCAGGCAATGCTCTTAACCTCTGAGCCATCTCTCCAGCCCTCAAACCTTTTCTAAAACCTTTTTTCTGACCAATGAGACTGTCTTCTTGAAGAAACAGGTAGGACTCCCCAGAAGGATCCTCCTAAGACCAATAAGAAAGCTAAGTGAGGGAGGGGAGCAGAGAAAAATATATAGCTCAATGAAATAAATAAAAAAATTAAACTAAAAAAATTTTTAAAAAATAAAAAGAAAGCTAAGTGAACTCAGAAACTCTTCTTTCAAGCCAGGTACCATCCCAAATTCTTGGACACAACTGGAGTAGAACCAACCAAACCTTTGCCAGCAGGGGCAACGGTGAGCATAGGAGAAGATAATGACGGTCACAGAAGGGGAACCAGGGCAGGGATCACATGAGGCAACCAAGGAAAGCCACTTTGTGTGATGCAGAGCACATCAAGTCAATAGCTGGGAGGAGATGCTTTAGACGGACAAGTGTGTGCAAAGGGCTTAAATGCCAAGTACAGTTCAGGAATACAAGAATGGCAAGGAGATGCACGTGGAGGGGCACAAGGGGCGAGTCTAGTGTCATTCCTGTTGCTGTGATAAAATCCTCTGACAGTAACTTAGGGGAGGAAGGTTTCATTTGGCCCACAATTCAAGTTTATAGTTCATCCCTGCAGGGAAGTCGTAGAAGCAGAAACTCAAAATAGCTAACCATAGCACATCCACAGACAAGAGCAGAGAGAAGTGAATGCATGCATGCTTAGCACTCAGCTCACTCCTAGTCAGACAATCCAGGACCCAGACAGAGAACTGTGTCTTCTATCAATCAAGACAAAACTACATAGATGTGCACACGGGCCAACTTGATCTAGACAGCTCCTCATTGAGACTCTTACCAAGTCTAGATTCTGTCATTAACAACTAAAGGTAAACTTCATAGATGATATCTAGAGCCCACCATGAAGTAGCATCATTATGGGGTGCACAGATAATGGAGCATATGGATATGGAAGGCCATAGAAGGGCTCTGGTGGGGCAGAGATGGACCATAGTGGCCACTACATTAAGGGTGTTCAAGGCAATAGGACCTGAGAGCCATCGGGGGAGGCTGTTGTAAGCTCATGTCCCCTTCAAGGATGGAAGGGACTGGCCCCTGAGTTACATTGCTATCTCCAGCTCTTCTCCCATCTCCAGTTATTCTCCCGAGTACCAGTTCTCTGAGGAGGTCATCTCACCTCAGTATTTAGCCTGCCATTTTAATTTTGCAATGCCTGGAAAATGGGGAGCTTTTATGCTCCTCCAGGGAGTGTTATTTCAAGATGTTTTTGGCTGCCTGTGTCATGCCAGGATGTGGGTGGATATATTTTTGCAGCTTTGCACCAGAGAGTCAGCTTCTGATTTGCAGACTGCTGCTTTTATTATGGGGCATATTGTCCATTGATGAATAATGTGTGGGCTACAGAGCCGATATATAGCTTTTAAAATAGCTCATTTATCCTTCTAGCTTCACCCCTGGTGTGAGGCAGGCCCTTCAGAAGCATTTTCTGGGAGCAAGGTTTAGAATGTTTTCTTCGGGTTCTGGGTCATCAGTTCATCCTCTGCCCGTCACATATTTTCTTGGTCCACTGAGGACCTGAGGGTAGGCACCCAGACGGTCTGAATCCACTGGAGAAGGCATAGACGAGGGGGCCGTTGGAGTGACTGCTAAGGAAGTGGATGCTCCTTTGAGCTACTGAAATATTCCTCAGAATGTGTACTTACAGAAAGGGGACAAATAGACAACATGATTTCCATGGAAGTCCTATGGATATCATAAAGTAACTGAAGCCTGCTGTTGCTTGTTTCTGTGCCTGAAGAACCCAGCCTGTCTCATGTAGAGGTTCTGTATGGGAAAGGAGGTGTCCTAGGGCAGGGGAGGAACCTCTTACAAGGTTATAATGGGGCTTGAGAGCATTCCTGCAGCAGGCTTGGGCACAATGGGGTGAGAGATTAATACACAGACGGCTTCCTCTCTTACCTACCCTGTGTCTACAGGTCAAGGGCCTCCTGTCACAGGAACCTCCCCGGGTGTTGTTTTCCCTTTGCACAGAGTTCTTGTTTTGCCTAGTGTGTTGCAATCTGCAGCCAGTGGCCAGGTGACATCTGTTGGAATGCTGATGTGTGTTGCCAAGCAAAACAGATGCAGGAAGATTTGCCAAAGTGGGGAAGAAGGGACAGAGTGGGAGGTAGGGCCTGTTGGGGGCAGACAGCAATAATGGCAGTATTTATAGACTGGAGGGCTAAAGTTTCATACCATGCTACTTTAAAACCCTTAGGAAAACTTTCTTCTCATGCCAGTGTTTCCAAGCATATTGAATGGTTATTTCATTGTCCATCCTGCATTCAAAATGGTGTTTAAATGGTCCAACAGAGCAGACGTGGTTACATAGTAACATTCTGTTTTCTATAAACCGCTGGCCACCAGATTTTCTTTTTAAATCTGTTGTTTGTGTTAGTTTTGAAACTGGCCTGTAATTTGAGCCATAACTGAGGCTGGCCTTGAACTCCCAAGCTTCCTGCCTCTGCCTTTGCCTCTGCCTCTTAAGTACTGAGATTACAGGAATGTGCCACTGTGACTTGTTACATATATTTTATGTTAACTTATTGATATGCTCGCCAGTTTGCTCACTTAACTCCCAATGAGCTAGGGTCTGCTGCAAGCCATGCTGATTGGATTTACAGAATTTTATTGTGATTATTCAGTACGAAAAAAGCAGACTTGTGACCAGAGTGGATTTGTTGGCTATGAAGGAGTAAAGGGGTATGTTAGTTACTCTTCTTGTAACTAACAAGCTTTGACAATCTTGGACAAGAAGCAACTGAAGGGAAGGGTTTTATTTGATGAACATTTAAGGGGATCTAGGCCATCATGGCAGATATGAGTGGGAGGCTGCTGGTCACATTTCATTCATAGTCAGAAACCAGAAAGTGACCAGGAAGTGATAGGGTATAAAATCTCAAAGCCTACCCTTGCTGACCCATTCCCTCCATCTATCTAGCAAGGCTCTACCTCCTAAAGGTTCTCCAGTCTTCCCAGCATCACCACCAGGGCACCAAGTGTCCCAACACATGAGCCTAGGAGAGACTTCATACTCCAACCACAGCATAGTCTTATCACCTGGGGTTACTGACATACAGTCAGGACTGAGGATAGCTAGATAAGCTGTTGTAACTGCCAACACAGCCATGGACATGACAACAAGCCATCTCTTCTTACCTGGCCTTTGTCATTCATGAGTCTGTATGTTATGTGGTCACTGGGCACAGGGATGTGCTCCACAGAATGAATTCAGGATACAGATGGGCGACACCTATGCGTTCAAGGCAACAGGATGTTCTGTTGAATATCGTCAAAGTCTGTATAACAGAGCTTATCTCCTGAAATAGCTTAGAGGTAAAAGGATTAATTTTTTCATTGGTTTCCAACTGTAAGACGTTAAGTGAAAGTGGGGTTCTAACTCCAGCCAGGCCCAGGCCGGTCTGGCCTGTTGGAGCCTGTGCACTAATGCCTTTTCTCCCAAGTCGCCGTATTATCTCCCTGTAGTAAATAATAGCTGAGCACATTTTTGTGGCTTTTGAAACTCCACTTCTTGAAAGGGGAGGCCAAGTGTTAGATTTTTGTAATTTCAGACAGAGTTGGGAAGTGGTTTCTTCTCTGTTGTTGGAAGCAAAATATTAAAAGTAGAGGAGATGGTAGAGGTTCCTTGGGTCACTTTTTTTTAACCAGATATTGTATTTCCTTGTCCAAGGGTAGATAGGCAGGTAACACCAGAGTTTGGGTCTTAGTGGGCCTGATGCCCAAACCACCCTCTTCCTGATGTTTGGGATTTAATTGTGGCCAAATCTGGGCCATTTATAGTCTTTATTGAACGAACCATGGGAGAGGCAGCTTGGCTTTCAAATTGCCTAATAGTTCACTTGTTTACATTGCTCCCCTTGATGCCATTCTAAGTAGGCAGTCCCATGCATGTCCCAAGGCCTTTACTCAAGGTAACCTTTGTGACACATAATCTATATGATCTGGTTAGTCTTGACATCATTGAGCATATCTGTTAGCAAAGCTGGAACCAGGGAGATGGTTCAGTTGGTAAAGTGTCTTGAAAAAATAAGGTTGTAAATAGATTCCTAAGACCCATAGAAGAAAGCTGGACATGAGGAGACAGGCAGATCCCCGTGGTCCCCAGCCAGTGAGCCTGACCTACTCAGGAAGCTCCAGGCCAGCAAGTGATTGTGTTTTAAAAGATCAGTGACACCTGAAGTGTACCTGAGGCGGTTCTTTGGCCTCCATACACATATACTCCAGTGCACACATGAACAGCGTGTGCGCACACATACATGCACAAACACACACATACAGATAAATGATGGTGGAGCTAGCTAATAAGACAGGCAAACACTTGCTATTTTGATGTCCTCAGATCGCTATATCAGAGATGTTCAGAGCTCCTTCCTCAGTTCTCTGCTGAGCCAGGGACACTTCCTGCAGCTTTCAGAACAGTGGACTCGTGTGATTTGCTGCTTCTCACCTACTGAGGATGTAGAAGGCAGTGGGATAAGTTTGTGATACTGTTTATACACACAGGCTAGGAGGAAGAATGCAGTGGTTTCGAAGGAAGTACACGCTGCCATCTTCTGCCTTTCTTCGGGTTGCTTTTCTAGTTCACTCTTTGTCTTCACCGAGCATCTCTGCAATAAGAGAGTTTTTAGAAGATGGGATGCGCAAATTCAGTAGGATCATTTGACCCCATTTAACACAAGTTTTAGTGGCTTGCCCTTGTTAATGCTTAATAACTATAAATAAATATTAGCTGATTTGATTACTGCTCCCTCTGAAAGAAGAGGCAAGAATTCTTTACAGATGTCTAAGAATTGAATCTGCAGCAAATCTAGCTGCTGAGCTGTTGCCAGCAAACAGATCTTAATTCATATTTTTTGTTGCCATGTAGGAAATGTCACCCATTCAGGATTAATGCATTTTCTACCATACTGTAATGGAGAAGCCCTGGGAAAAAAAATCAATAAAAAATTTTTTTTTAATTTTTATTGCTCACTTGTTGACCAGCATCAGCAACTTTTCTTTTTATGACTTCGGGTTAAAGGACTTTGGGGAGACAGAGGTTTGCTCACTTCTATAAAAGCCACAGTAAGATTACTCTTGGCTCATTGCTACCTTTCCTCTGACTGTATTTCTTAAAAATTGTTCCCTCTAGTCTTCATTAAACCCAAGTAGATGGAATTTTAAGTCACTCTTTTAGACACATGCTAGAAAACAAATAGTTTTAAAATGATTTTATTTGTTATTTTGAGACAGGCTCTCGTGGCCCAGATCGGTCTTGGATCTTTGGTCTTCCTGCCTCCAACTTGGAATGTTGAGATTATAAATATGCCTGACTGTGCCCAGCATATACAGTGCTGGGGACCAAACCCATGGCTTCCTCATGCTGGGCAAGCATTCCACCAACTGAGCTACATCCTCAACCCCAAATGAATTTAAGATAACTCATACTAAGTAGCCTTTTCCAACAAGGCTGAGGTCACTGAAAATTGTGGAGATTATAATCTAAACCAAACAGGGTCGTCGGAGGTTGTTACCAGCTTTAGCGCTAGGGTTCCCACCTCCCACGCCAGCTGTGCATTTGTCCCTTGTTAAGCACCAGCATAAAAGTGTAACTGAGAGTGAGAGGTCCCTGCATCAGGGTTATCAGGTTGTCTGTTGGTAATAATTATATCAGAACGTGTTTCTCTTGTGACTGTATATTTGCCAGCAACGCTGATGGAGCCTCTCCCCAATCTCGGAGTTTTGGGAGTCTATTAATAAAGCGTGTGGAGGGAATTAGTTGCTAATTTTGGCTGTGCTTGAAATGAGATTGTCAGCAAATTTTAACATCAGACTCAGGATTGCAACTTACTGTGTACTGGGCATGATTCGCGAACTAGAAAAAAAATGCAGGATCTCTGAAAAATAGAAAAAAAGTCAAATACTTTGCATGTCTTAGACTTTATGTCAGTGTTACTTGAGAACGTTGATATCTTTTCTTTCTGGATTTATTTGTATTAAGATTTGACAGTTAATTCTATTAAACAGAGACTACAAGTCTGTACTCGTCATGAGTCCCTCCACTGAAGAGTAAAACTTAAGTAAATGTTTACTTCTAAACTATTATAGGTACAGAGTAACTGTGCATTGCTCCTGCCAAAAGGAAATAGATATTTAATTCAGCCTCCATCTATCCAAACAACCATGAAGAACGAATAAAACTGAGGCCAGGACAACTGATGGCTCTCCTGCTGTGGCTACCTGTGTACAGGAGTCAGCCTATTTCTGAATCCCTTTGACGTACCTCCTCAGGGAAGTCCATAGAGATACAAGTATTAAATAAGACAGAAGGGCAAGTTTGGGGGGACTATGGTTGTTTCAAGTAGTAACGAGACCCTGCTAAGTAAAATAGCTACCTATGTGTTTTCGCACATGTGCCCAGGAAAGTAGACAGGAAGTAGAAACAGGAAATCGTGTGGAGGCTCCTTGAGGAAGGGCTACCTGTGAGCTTCCATCTGCTGAGAAGTCTTGTCCTGGGTCCTGTGTGACATAATGAAGTGGTGACCTGCCTGTCCAGATGTCCTAAGCCTGGAAGAGCTGGATGGATATATGAGAGGCATGAAAAAGGGTCACCCAAGCTAGTGGACAGGAGCCACGGGTGAATGGGCAAATCAGTGGGCCCTCTGGAGTCTCTTTTTGTAGGAGAGTGTGTTCCCTGTGTGCGGGACGATAAGATGTGGTTTTCTGAGTGATACAAGACCTGGATACTCTGAGACTTGAGGAAATAAAAGCTGCTGTGGCTTGGGGTTTCTTCGTTTTGATTTCTTGTTCTGAAGACACAGCCCAGCTGCACACACCCTAGGAAAGTGCTTTACCACTGAGGTATAGCTCTAACCTACAGCTGGCTATTTCTTTTAAACTATTTTAGATTTATTTGTATTTATGTGTGTGTGTGGCTATGTAAGTGCGTATTACAGCCCATGTATGTTCAGGTGTCCAGAGAGCCCAGAAGATGGCATTGGGTCCCCTGAAGGTACAGGCAGTTGTGAGCTGCCCTCTGTGGATGCTGGGAACTGAACTAGGTCCTTTGGAAGAGCAAGTGACTGCTAAGCCATACCTCTTTGGACTCCAAAGTTGTCTACTTCAGAAACAGGGAGCAGACACATTCCCAGAGGAGTAACAAAGGCCTTGACTCTAGTCTCTCCTCCTGGGTTTTAAAAGGTCTCTTTCTCTCACAGTTTCTTTTACAAATGGTGGGAAATGGCCTTCTGTTTCCTCTTAACATTCTGCGCAGCATGGTTTGCCCCTCCTGTGACATCTCTTGGGGATCTTTAAGGGCTCCCCTACAGTATTTGCCCCTCCTATGACATCTCTAAGGACCTGTAAGGGCTCACCTACAGTCTCTAGGATTAAATAAAAGTCCTTTTGTTTGTTCTCTGTCATACATTCTTTGAATGCCAACATCTGTGTGTGTCCTGGGCAGCTGTAGAACAGGTATTATGGCCACATAACAAGTTGAGCAGCTGTGCTGTCTAGTCTGTGAGCCTTAATTGTGCAATTTTCTTTCTTTGTGCCAAAATGGTAGGTTTCCTGGCCTTCCTTCTATGTTCTCGGTATAGCCAGAAGACCATAATTACAGTTTACATCCATGTCACCCTTGAAAGTCACCCTTGAAATTCAAAATAGGACAATGGGCTAGGGATGTTGTTCAGTTCATAAATTGCTTGCCATGAAGCTCTGGGTCCCAACCAGATGTAGTGATGCATGCCAGTAATCCTGGTGTTTGAGAGGTCGGAACAGGAAGATGAGACGTCTAAAGTCATTCTTGGCTACATCATAAGTTTAATTTTGAGGAAGCTTAGGATACACAGCAAACCATCTCAGAAGGAGGTGAAGACAGTGTAGACAAGTAGAGAGAGACATCACGCCTTCCTTGTCCTTCTCTATCTAGAGGTAACCCTCTTTCCTTCTAGGGGAATACCACAGTGCTGAGCTGAGTCTGTTTCTTGGCTTAGCCTGTGCCTTCTACCTCCTGCCTTTGCTTGCTTTTGTGGAACTAACTGCCATGGAGGCAAGCTCAGGTTAGCTATTTAGACAGATCCAGAACCTAGAGAAATGGCTCTGTGGTCAAGAGTGCTTGCAGCTCTTCCAGAGAAGCTGAGTTTAGTTCCCAGCAACCATGTCAGGCAACTCACAACTGCCTCTAACTCCAGCTGCAGAGAACCTGACACCACCTTCTGGCCTCTCTGGGCATCTATGTGCACATAAATAAAAAGTAATTTTTTTCTTTTAAATAGAGAAAATCCAGCCTTCCAGCCATCTCTCCCTTTATGACGGATAAGTTAAGTTGCCAATGTTGCCAGCTTGGATGGAAATGATGAGGATTAAGCACATACTGTCTGTCGATAGATGAAAGATTACAAGGGGCTGCCATGGGACTTGGCCTTTACTTTGAAGATAGTTTGTTAATTATAGGCAATCATGAGGCCATGCCAGCAGCATTCCACTTGGAGAGGTCTGTCCTTCTCCTTCCCAACAAAGGCTGCCGTAGGTGAGCCTGAGTGTGTGTGGGATGGGAGGTGCTTGCACAGCTGTTTTCCCGGAAGCCGGAGGAGGGGAGCCATGCACAGGATGGGGAGACAGCATAGCTCAGGGATACACTTGGCTGAGACAGCTGAGAAACAGCTGCAGTGGCCCGAGTAAACTGAGAGAGTGGGTGTTTTGTTATCAGGAATAGACTTATCCAGCTGAAGGAAGACAGATACTGTAGTCTTTAGCAGCCATATCCTTAGATGCTGTAGGAAGACAAGTGTTCTTAGCCTCAGGCTGTGAGACCCAGGGTTCTGTCAGTGTGATCTTGTAAAGAGGTGGGACGGACCTCTTCCAACCATAGAACATAGCTTTGAGAGAGGTGAAAGTGTTCATTTTCAACCTTATATGCCTTTGTAGTATAGTGCTTAGTAACGTGTGTATGTAGTGTGTGTGCATATGCTGCATGCCTGCACACATGTGTTTGTATGTACATTTATGTCAGAGGTCAAGCTCAGGTGTGGTTCCTCAGGTGTCACCTACCTTTTTTGAGACGGGGACTTGGATTGGCTAGACAAGCTGGCTGCCTGGTCAGCAGTCCCCACCCATCTGCCTGTCTCTGCCCCACTTCACCCAGCCCAGGGATTTACCAGCATGTATTACCATGCCCAGCTTTTTTCCATGGGTTCTGTAGATGGCACTCAGATCCTCAGACAGGCTCTCTTGCACAGTGAGAGGCTGTCTATGGACACAGCCCGGCAGCACAGAAGGTGCTCTAAGTGGATTCATGAAGTATCTAGCTTAATTATGTTTACTGTAAAGTCCAGACATGCATGCGGAGTCTTGACACCGCCAAGGTCACATCATACCTACATGTTTTTTCCCTATGTCATCTGATAACCCACCTATATGTTCCTCAACCTCCCTCATTTAAAAAAAAATTCATTTTGAGTAATTTGGAAAAGATGACATGTCCTAAGAGTGAGGATATGTGCAATCCTCAGATAGATGGACACTCAGAAATGGCAGGGTGGCCTCTGAGTCAGTCTTCTCAGTGCCAGCTTCATGTTGGGGCACTGCCTACACCCAACCTTCCCACCACAGCAACCCAAACAGCCTGGGGCTATACCTACATGTTTCCTGACTGAGACTTCTGGTCAGTGACATCCTATTTGAGATGGTGGGAATGTGTGAGGGTGGGGAAACTCCCAGGCCACGCTGCCCCACTGAGGTCAACAGTGGCCAGGTGGCGTTTCCTGACCAGCTCTTGTGGATGCTTACCCTAACCGTCATCTTGGGTGGTTTAGTCTTTGACCACTTTAGGTACTTCAACAATTCTTTGACATTTATGTATTTATTGTGTGTGCATTTTTTGGTTTTTCGAGACAGGGTTTCTCTGTAGCTTTGGAGCCTGTCCTGGANAGCTCTTGTAGACCAGGCTGGCCTCGAACTCACAGAGATCCGCCTGCCTGTGCCCCCCCCAAGGGCTGGGATTAAAGGCATGCGCCACCACCACCCAGCTTGTGTGTGCGTTTGTACACATGCCATGACACGTGTGGAGGTCACAGACCAACTTTGTGGGACTTTACTCGCTAAGCATTTCACCACCAACCCTGGACACTTTTTAATACTAATACTTAACATGGCGGTTTCTTTTTCAAGTCAGTAATGAGAAAATTTAATACTTAAGTGTTTACATTATGTGTGCAGCTTTAGAAATGGCCTGTTAGGGTATGGTAAAGAAAATCTATTTTTGAGAGCCATTTTCTGCCACTGACATCCCCAGGCATTGCTGTCCCTTGACTTTTCTGAATCTACTTCCTATTTGTGACAACACTTACTAGCGTTTCTTTTAAGGAATAGATGAGATAGAGTTAAGATCTACGAAGAAGCTAATGTTTACAGTTACAATGTGGTTGATTATAGAGTTAGTGAAACACTTGCTAGAGAAAGGTAAATCACCAGACCAGCGGTTTTCAACCTGGGGGTCCAGTGACCCCTTCACAGGAGTCACATATCAACTATCCTGTATATCAGATATTTACATTATAATTTATAACAGTAGCACTATTACAATTATGTAGTAACAGTGAAAATAATTTTGTGGTTGGGGTCACCACAGCATGAGGTGTGCTATATTAAAGGGTCGCAGCCCTAAGAAGACTGAGAACCACGGTGCCAGACAGATCTGAGGATTTACACTAAAGGAAGACCACATGATCTCACGAACAGTCCACTTCGATTCCAGCACTTTGTGGCTGTGGGCAGGCAGTTGTTAAGAGTGATGGGCACCTTTAGATGCTAATGTGATTGAGGGGAGGGACCCAAGCCCTTTAGTGTAGGAGACTTTGTTGAGTGGGGACTATGTCTCCCTGGGGAGTATCCCAGTGCTGGGCTCTCAGTCCCCCATGTTACTCGTGGCTTTGGGGAGCCAGGAGAGAAAGGACACTGATGGTAACATATCTTCGTGAGCATACGGGAAGGCGCTGAGATGCAAAGGGGAGTCATGTTAGCCTTGAGTTCTCTGAGCAGCTGATCAGAGAAGTGTTAAGAAACGAGGTGGGGATCGTGTCCTGGTAAAAACATAAGCAATGAGTAAAACAGAGAAAGGTTATTCCAGGATGCTCCCTGAGGCCCCAAGGAAGGCCTGCTCTGCTTGAATGGCAGACCTGTTCTGGAGGGGAGGGAAGAAGGGCATGCCCTATGCTCTGAGGTGGAAGAGTGTCAGCTTGACTGTCCAGCCAGATGTCTTGCTAATAGGGTAACTCTTCACCTCTCTGGTGACAGTCTGTCTGTCCCAGATCACTATAGGATGTTCATGGCTGTTGACTCAAGGCCAACCTTCTCATAGCTCAAATGGGACCATGAAACCTATAGTTTATAGCTTCAATCTCAGGGTTATGGCCAAGGCTCTACAGACAATGTCCTAATTGCATTTTTTTACTGGTTTTGACTGTTAATAACCATAAAAATGTGTATTGTTTAATTTCCAGGAAAACAGGCGTAATATAAAATAACTCACATTGTTTTGTAATTTAGGAACTATATGTGTGGTTTATTCTTGCTCTCTGATGTGTATCTCCTAGGTTGTAATATCTTACCCACATGGAATAGCTTGGTTATGGTTAAAATCTGTAGTTTTTACACACATTCCAGATGATGCCACTGTGTCAGGTCCTTGATCCACCTTCAGAAACCGTCATTGGATACTGAACAACGCCTCAGTAAAAACTGGCAACTTCAGAAATATCTTATTCCTAACTTAGCTATTTTCACCTTCAGCATAAATGAGAAACATCAGAGAACCCTTCTTTCCCGGTGACATGTTTGCGCACCTGTGTGTATATATGTTCTCATGAGTATGCACAAAGGCCAGAGGTCATCAAGTTCTTCACCAGTCTTTTTTTCCTTCTTTTTCTCTCTCAAGACAAGGTCTTTCACTAAGCCTGTTGTTCATGGCTGGCTGAACTGGCTTTCAGGGGCTCCTGTGATCCTCTTGTTTCTACCTCCAAGCACTGGTAGTATGACATGCCCCTGCATGTGACATTTTACGTGGGCTCCTGTGCTTGACTGGGTCACCTCCTGATTATTTTTGAGTAGTGTTAGGAGTGTCCATAATTTCATAAGAAGAGTCCATAATGTCCCCTAGTTCTCTGATGGAGCTCAAATCTCACATATACCTAAAATTTAACAGTTTATCTACAATATGTATCTGTCTCAGTTAGCAGTGTTTAACCTCTTCCATAGTTAGCCTTCATTGTTTTCTCTGTAAATGGCTAGGTAGTCCACATTATACCCTCAGTTGGGAATGGAAGAATGGCTGAATATTTTGGTCTCTGCCCTGATGTCGGATTACCCTCTGTATGCTGTAAATATGTTCTATTACCACTGGTTAATGAATAAAACTATTTTGGCCAATGGCTTAGAAGAGCAAAGCCAGGTAGGAAACCCGAACAGAGATATAGAGAGAAAGTAGGCAGAGTCAAGGAGATGCCATGTAGCTGCCGAAGGAGACAGACACCGGACCCTTACTGGTAAGCCACAGCCACATGCCAATACACAGATTAATGGAAGTGGGTTAATTTAAGATGTAAGAGTTAGTTAATAAGAAGCCTATGATAATAGTCCAAACAGTGTTGTAATTAATATAGTTTCCATGTGATTATTCGGGTCTGAGCAGTCGGGAAACAAACAAGCAGTCTCCACTTACACCGCCCTAAGTCAGGCCAGGTACTCTTAGCAGAATTGCAACACTTTCCATCCCTGAAGTACACTCAACAGGCATTCTACTTTATTTTTTTAATCTATACACATATGCATGTATGTGAGAACAAAGTACATGTGAGCATTGTGTGCACATGCATGTGCATGTGGAAGCCAGAGGACAACCTTGGGTATCATCCTCAGATTCTGCCTTCTTTGAGGCAGGGACTGTCTGTGACCGGGGGGAGCACAGTTAGGACAGACTGGTCCAGGAGCTCCCTGCTTCTACCCACCAGCATTGGATTACAGGTGCACTCTACCATAGTTTTATTTGAGTCCTGGGGATTGGACTCAAATTCTTGTGTTTGCCAAGCATACGCTTTTTTGACTGAGCCCTCCACATCCACTTTATAACCCAAACTGCTTGACACTGTAGGTATGACTTTAATGTTGGACAGTGCCACTACCTGCCATTAACATTGTCTGTGTTAATTATCAGTTTTCTTCATATGGCAGGCAGGAGACCAGAGGGGACCAGAGGATAGGAAAGTCAGGGCTGGGCTCTAGAGTGAGTGGGCTGGATTTGAGTAAAGAAATGAAAGCTTCTGGACCTTGGAGGGAGAGCTGCTGTGACAGTTTGAATGAAATTGGCCCCCATAAGCTCATAGGGAGTGACACTGTTAGGAATTGTGACTTTGTTGAAGTGGGTATGGCTTTATTGGAGGAAATGTGAAGCTGTGGGGGTAGTCTTTGAGGTTTTGTATGCTCGAGATAGCACCCAGTGTCTCAGTCCACTTCCTCTTGCCTTCTGATCAAGACGCAGCCAGCACCATGTCTGCCTGCATGCTGCCATGCTCCCTGCCATGATGATAGTGAACCTAACCTCTGAACTGTAAGCAAGTCACTCCAGTTAAATGTTTTCCTTTGTAGAAGTTGCCATGGTCATGGTGTGTCTCTTTCCAGCAATGGAAACCCTAAGATAGATGATAGATAGGATGTACAGGAGACGTGAAGAGAGAGCAGCTTGTTTGCCTTGAGCATAGGACCTTGCAGTGTTTCTAGAAGGCAGGAAGCTGCCACAGATCTGTACTAGGAGGTTCCAGCAAGAGAGTGAGCCTGGGAAGTGGTTAGATGGGAAACTAGAGCGCTAGCTGGGAACTTATCTTCGCAAAGTATTTTAGGCATCTTTTCACATAGCCATACTTCACCAATTCATTGTAAAAATAAAGAAATAAAATAAAAAGTGAGGAAAGAAACCACACTGCTCAGTCTTCTTGCCGAGAAATGCTCACCCTGCCATCTGGGTAAGAGGCATTTATGAGGTGGGGGTGGACCATGACTTTGGTAAAACATTGGTCAAGTGGGCTGAAGAAATGGCTTGGCTCTTAGGAATCTTGCTGAGCAAGCATGCAGATCAGAGTTTGGGTCCACAGAACCCACACGGATACCAGGTATGTATGGCAGCCCAGGAGAATCAAGGCTGACTCCTGATACCAACCTCAGGCCTCCACAGGCACAAACACTCTTTTGCACACACGCACGTGAGATGTGGTGATGGAGGGAGCTTCACATAGTGACTCGCTTCATAATTAACTGCTTTGCACTCATGTCTCAGGTAGAAATGGTGAGACTCCCAGTGCAGTGCCATCTGCAATAGTGTGCTGCTCAGCTCTGGAAACCTATTGAAGCTCTGGAAACTCAGGGGCAGGAGAGGTGACTCTCGATTGATACTGTGCGTCTCTGTATCACTTTTTGAAACCCTAGACTGGATCCCAAGTACCACATAAACCTGAAAGGCTGCAACCCCAGCACTTGGAAGGTGGGGGCAGGACCTCCACAGCAAGGTTTTGATCTTGACTCAAAAGAAAAGGCCTTTTGTTACTGTTTTTTGTTCTGAGCTGTCTGTCCACTCTGAGGCACAATGTACATTGTAGTTTACATCAGCCTTAGCAAACCTGTAGCTTAATCAATATGCTTTATGTGGATTCCCTGGTCCTGGCTGACAGGCCCATGACAGAGATGGAAACAATCACCTGGGGGAAAGGTTGGTGGCCTCCAGACACGATGGTGTCTGACACTGTCTTCAGTCAAATGCAGTTGGAGCCCTCCTGTTTTGTTCTTGGTTTTATTTCTTGGAAGTAGCTTTTAACAAATGTCTCTCATGTGGCAGCCCTAGAGGTTCATCAGAAACTCCAGCATGAAGGAGCTGTGCAAACACTGTAGGCAGTCTGGCTTTATAATACCCCTACACTGTCATCCCCTGGCATGAAAAGCTTTGGAACTGTAGTTGCCAGTGGTAGGAGAGGATTGTAGGCATACTGGGAGAGTCCCATTAGTGTCTTCACGCCTAGGACAGTGTCCAGTATTTTAATGTTTGCTTGTCAGAGAAATACTGTTTCAAACACACACACACACACACATTTTTTCTTGTATTTTCAGCAAGATTGGCTTGTCAAACAAATTTATTTCTTTAAACAGCTTTTTATATAACTGAAGTTGACAAGCTATAATATTTCCTAGACTGTGTCTGGATAGTCTGTTTAATTATAAACCTGTTGCTATGGAGAGGGATGGCACAGACCTTCAGGAATCTCGTGGCTGAGTCCACAAGGTGACATGGGAAGGAGAGGAGAGAGAAGCTGCTGCACAGTTGGACACAGGTACAGATGCCCCTTTGCCTTTCCCATGTGGACTCTTGTGCGCATTCTTGTACTTTCTCTCCCAGGTTCAACATCCCTCTCTCCCTGACATCCATGTTGATAGAATTCAAAGTCAAGAGCTGTATAGTTTAAAGCTCTGAGTTTGGCTTTGAGCAGAGAGAACTTCTTATTGAAACTGACGATTTATTGAATTGATCGCTTCTAGGAAACCTTCTAGGAAAACAAAATCGAACATTTACTCACTAAGATACATACTTTTTTTCCTGAAAGAATGCTTCCTACCACTGCTCTGAATCTTGAAATTTTGTGCCCTTGATGTCTCCAGTAAGTGGACCCCTTCTAAGAGGCTGTGTAACACTGGTTTGTTTGGAAGCTTGCAGATAGAAATGGACCACTTCTTCGAAGGAGAATTGTAAAAAAACACAGTCATCTCACCTTTGAAGGTCAGTTACAGAAGTGCCCCTGCGCCATGGTGCTGCAGTACTGACTTCATGACTCACTTTGATATTTGAAGTAGCCAAACGAGAGTCTCAAGAATCAGTAAGGGATTTCTTTGCAATTTGGAGTCCGTTTTGATAGTTTCTTTTGACAGCTAACATGAAAGTTGACCTGAAAATAGGTCTGTGGCCAGGTAACTGTTCATTCTTATTCTACCGCCAACTTAATCCGCAAGCTGTGACTCATGACTTGCTGTTAGAGAAGGTGAAACACAAAGTTTATTTCAGGAATTCTAAAACCCATTTGCTTAGAGAAATGAGGAACTTGGTGCTTTTTTTTGCCTCCTTGGGGTATTTCCTTAGGTTGATGGCATGCTCTCTGGAATTTGAGATGGAAAGTGTCCTCAGCATCAGGTATGCGAGCCAGTACCTGATTACCTTTATCCTCTTGGCTAGTGAATAATGCTGATTACTGTCCTTGACATCATCAAGCCTGTGTTTATGCCACACACATCTAGAGGATTAATAGGGGATTTGCCACTTTCTACCTAGGTGACTGGTATCTCACTAAGTGTCCATCCCCAGCTAGCAGTGTGCATGCTCACGGGGATAGCGAGTGGAAGCTGCCATTACTCCAGGGCTTCAACTGTTTGAGATGCTCACCCAAGAAAGATGATCATTCCCTGAGGTTTTTCTTTCCATGTAGATTCCTTCTTCACTTTGATTCTGTTTGGAAGCTTTTGTGATACTGTGCGTATCAGTATAGTAAGGAAAGCAAAATATAAAATTTAGTCCATGGAAAGGGACCATTTGAGACACAAAAAAGAGGTCTTCTGCACGTGTTGCCTCAGTGAAGAGAATATAGCTCCCAAATGTGATCCCAGCCCTCAGTTTAATTAAGATCACTATGGGGAGGATACAGAGAAATACGACAAATTTCATAATAAGTTACATTTCGTTCATGTACTATTGTCTTAGTTACTGTTCTGTTGCTATGAAGAGACAATCATGACCAATGCAACTTATGAAAGAGAGCATTTAATTGGGAGTTTGATTCTAGTTTCAAGGAGTTAGTCTACGATCGTTCTGGCTGTGAACCAGGCAGCAGGCGGACAGTGTACTGAGAGCTTATATCTTATCCAGAAGTTAGAGGAAGAGACAAAGAGACAACATGGGAATGATGTGGGATTTTGAAACCCACCCCCAGTGGCACCCCTCCTCCAAAAGGACCACATCTCCTATTCCTTCCCAAAACAGCCCACCAACTACAGACCAAGCATTCACATAAGAGCTTACAGGGGCCATACTCATTCAGACTACCACAATTATCCTACCAGCTCCAAATTTAGATTTATTTTTGTGTACATGTGTGTAGTATATGTTTGTGCAGGTGTGTGATATGTGCAAAGGTGTGTATCCAGGTGGAGGCCAGAAATCAAAATTTGGTATCTTCCTATGTTCCACCCCAGCTTATTTTTAATGTATTTTAATTATATTTGTGTGTGTTACATGGTGTATGTGTATAGGCAAGCATGCCATAGTGCATGAATGGAGGTCAAGGGCCAAGTCTGTGGAATTGGTTCTCTCTTCCCATCTTTATGTGGCTCCCAGGGATTGAACTCAGGTTATCAGATTTGTATAGTGAATCAGCAAGTGTCCTTTACCCATTGAGCCCTCTTGTCAACCCCTCGTTATTTTTGAGGCAGGGTCTTTCACTGAACCTGAAGCACATCTATTTGGTTAGGCTGACCAGTGAACTCCTGGGATCTGCCTGTCTCTTGCCCCCTTAGTACTGCAATAACAGACACAATTGTCATGCCTCCTGCCCCCTTAGTACTGGAGTAACAGACATAATTGCCATGCCTCCTACCCCCTTAGTACTGGAGTAACAGACACAATTGCCATGCCTCCTGCCCTCTTAGTACTGGAGTAACAGACACAATTGCTATGCCAGGCTTTTTACCTTGGTGCTGGGTGCCTCAAAGTTGCATCTTCATGTTTGAGCACAGAGAACTTTACAGATTGAGCCATGCCCCCAAGTGTTGGCTTATTTTGTTGTTGTTTATTTGTTTGTTTTAACTGAATTTGCCGTTGTTTCATTTAGATATTTGAAAATTTCATTAGGATCTGATAGTGATAACATTCCCTTATATTGCTGAATCATGAGTAAAAATGCCCTGAGGTGTAACAACTGGTACTGTCTGCCTTTGCATGCGTGGCAGTTTTCCTCTTGTTAGCTTGTTCCCTCAGAGAGAAGGCCTAGGGAAGCCATAGAGGATGGTTGTCCAGCCTCTGTTTCGGTTTCCTTTTCTGTGGCTCTGTTCAAATAAGACTATGGCCTTTCATTTGGGAAAGTTGAAGTGGCAAGCACCNGGCCAGGCAGTCACATCACAGCCAGTTAAGAGCACAGAGCAGTAAATTAATGTGTGCATCAAGGTCTCAGCCCCATTTAGTCTACTCTTGTTCAACCCAGGATCCCCTGTACAGGTAATGATGCCTGACTCTGTCCACTTCAATTTATATAATCAGCATAAAGCCCCCCAGATGTGCCCACAGCCTGTCCAGACAACCCCTCCTCCAGACCCCTTTCCTGGGTCTAGACTGCTTTAACCACTAAACCTAAGCATCATGAGTTCTTTGAAATGATCAGTTAACTGATTTGTGTAATAATTTCATTGTCTTCTTCATTGTCTTACATAACTGAACTTTAAGTTATATAAAATTTCTTTAGGTTTATTTTAATTTCGTATTGACCCTAGTACTATATCTCTCTTATTTTGTGTCCCCTTTTTAAAATATGCTTTTAATTGAAATATAATAACTTCACTTTCTTGCCCCCCTTTCTAGCCCCTCCCAGCTACCCTTCCTCAAACCCCTCAAGTTGATAGTCTTTTTCTTTAATTATCATTCTACACCTGTGTATGCAAATATATATGAAAATAAATACATTTTGCTGAGTTTGCTTTTATTGTTTATGTGTATATGATTTCAGGGGTGACCACTCTGCATTAGACAATTTGTAAGGGGGCTCATCCGTGAGAGGTTAATTCTCCCTCACATAGCATTAGTTGCCTGTAGTTCTTTGTCTAGGGATGGGACCCTGCGAAATCTCCCCCTTCCCGTGTTAACATGTCCATTGATAGTGCCATTGTTCCAGTCTTGTTTATGCAGCTGTTTCTAGGAGATTCTGTTTCACAGCAGACTCTCTGAGCCCTAAATGGAAGAGCTATGACGTAGATGTATTTGTTGGAGCTCGGCTTTTCTTTTCCCCTTAAGGTATATACATACATACGTGTTTCTTAAAGTTATGCCACTTGGGCTGACAGCTCCCCACAAGAACCATAAGCTAACAAAATCCCAATACCAGATACAAGAAACTCTCTTTGGTCAGGATAATCCAAGTTACTCCTAAAACATCATAGATTATCATTGTAGCCCTTGCTTGCCCCTCAGGGTTTGAAGGTGAACCCCTATTGCTACAGATATTCACGCTTAGACCCAGGACTCTATGATTCAACCTGGATCTGACCCAAAAGCCTCTTTCCTATGCTCTCACCTCCATGGTTCAGGATATTACCACGCAAGCTGCCACGGGAGGGAAGCTGCCACGGGAGGGATGCTGCCACGGGAGGGATGCAATTCAACAGTCCTATCCAGCTGAAGCCTATGAACCATGACAGTAACCAGTATGGCAAAATATGCCTAAATGTGTCATAAGTGGTTACCATTTTCTTTAAAAAATTATATATTTTTGAATGTGTATGTGCCTGCTTGAGTCTGTGTAAGCCACATGTGTAATGTATCCTTAGATGTTAGAGTTAGGGTCTAATCCACTGAAACTAGAAGGGTTGTGAACTGGTATGGGTGCTGGGAACCTCACCTGGTCCTCTGTGGAGCTGTGAAATCACTTTTAATTCCTCAACCTCATTGCATCCTCTACTTGGGGCTCTTTTAAAGCCCTGTAGTGATCACATTATTGTTCTAAGACATGACTCATTTTTGAGGATCTATAACTTACATATGTGTATATGTATATGTGTGTGTATATATGTGTGTGTATGTATGTATTTGTTTTGTTTCTTGTTTTGTTTTTGTTTTTCCAAACAGGGTTTCTCTGTTTAGCCTTGGCTGTTCTGGAACTTGCTCTAGAGACCAGGCTGGCCTTGAACTCAGAGATTGGCCTGCCTCTGCATCCTAAGTGCTGGGATTAAAGGTGTGTGCTGTAAGCAATTTATTTATTTATTTATTTATTTAACTTTTATGTGTGTTGGTATTTGGCCTGCGTGTATGTCTGTGTGAGGGAGTCAAATCTATGGAACTTGAGTTACAGACAGTTATGAACCTCCATGTGGGTGCTGGGAATTGAACCCCAGTCTTTTGGAAGAGCAGCTCCGGGGCACTTAACCACCGAGCTATCTCTCCAGCCACCTGAGGATATATTTCTAATTTTCATATGCTGCTGTGTGTTTCGAGAAAAAATGTAGAAAGGATATTTGGAAAGATACCCTGATAATTGTTTGGGTAAGTTGTGTGCCCTTTCTTGCCTTTTTGTCTGTGTGTTTTGTTCTTTGCCATTCTTAGTCATCCAAATTAGGTTACTTGTCACCAGGTGTTATGTATAATGATGATATAATAAATACTTGTTGATGGAATGAATGTATTAAATGTGACCTCAGGGACTTAATAAAAAGAAAAGAAAAAAAAAGATGGGGCTTTCAATGTTGCTCATCGATCCAGGAACAGTGACCTTCTGTATTTCAAGTCTTCCTGTGAATGTGCTTGGCCATCAAGGACAATTAAATGGCTCCTGCTACTTTGGGTTGTATTCAGGAAGGTTAGTCAGATAGTGTGCTTCCTCAGTGTGGTCATGTTCTGTCATCTGGGTTGTCTGTCATGAGTGCCTGGAAAAGGCATTATGCCAAATCTATAACCTTTCTTTTCTAGAGTTTTCTTCCTTAGAGATACTGTCCCATGCTTTCAATAAGCTCTTTGCCTGAGAAGGGCTCTGGTACTAGTCAGTTCAGACAGGACAAAATTCATACTCCAGATCGTCCAGTAAAGTCCAGGAGGAATGGTAAGTCCTTGTTCTAGCTGAGTCTAACTAACTTGGTTCTATAGGAAGTGCTCCATTAGTCCTGGAGCACAGGTCCTAACACCTGTTCCTCTTTAAACGCTAGCTTTAATGGGGTTGCTTTCAATCAGGTTGTTTTAAGGAAGGTGAACGTTAAGCCTCATGTGGATATTCGATGAACTGTGTTTTGGTTCCCCTCCTTTTTATCCATTGACCCTATAAATCTCAGATGGTGTGTGTACCATGCTATCACCTCAACTGCTCCTGCAGGGGGACACCATGTACAAAGGTGCAGCTCACTCACCATTGCCCCTTCTTTAACATGGCTTCTAAGTAGCTCCTTGCAGTTCGGATATAGAAAGTACTGCGTTGTTTGTGCATGTTTTGGAAATGTTGGGGCTTTCCAGGTATAGGTACACATTCTCACTCAATGTTAATGTATCAGTAGTCATTTGCTATGGTTCTATGTAGGTCTAGAGTGGCAGGGATTATAAATGCTAAAACCTGAGCATCAATTCTGTTGCTCATGGTAACGTAAGGATAGAATGAACACCACAAATATTTACTGTGGAATTTAATATGAATATTTACCTGTGGAAGTACAATTCTGTGTAAAGTTCATTTTTGTTTATTTTTACATGGGTATGTGATGTGTGCAAGCATGTGTGTGTGCATATTTGCATGTCTGTGGGCGCTGGTATGTTTGCATGTGCATGTCGAGACCCAAGACTGACAAGGGAAGTCTTCAGTGATTGCTCTTTGCCTTATTCATTGAGGCAGGGCCCTTCAGTTGTACCCAGAATTCCCTGATACAGGCTAGCCTGCTGACCTGCTTGCTCTAGGGATCCCTAGTCTCTTCTTTGGGGCACTGGAATGACAAGGGGGCTGCCATACCCACTCTACATTTACATGGGTTCTGGGAATCTAAACCCCAGTCTTTCTGCTTATAGGGCAAGCACTTTACCCACTGAACCATTTGCCTAGACCCTAGCTTTGTGCAGAGTTTAAGTGGGTTTCACCCCACTTCTTCCAATGACAGCTTTGTCATGAGCATACCAACACAGCTACCAACTGAAGACATTAATTTGACATCCACAAAACTTCACTGTCATTTTCTGAAAGGTGAGTGTTAAGAAAAGTATTTTAAAATACTCTTCTAGATCCTAGCATTCAGCAGTCAGAGCAGGTGGGCTAGCTATCTGCTAGTTTGAGGTCAGTCTGTCTACATAGTGAGTTCCAGGATAGCCAGGGTAAAACCCTGTTTCTTCTTCATCATCATAGTTTACTGGTAAAAATCGTTTTAGAAAACATTCCCTTTTCTGTTTTGCTAAATTGTTTACATTTAATCTAGTCAGAAACTTCTGCCAATGAGTTATGGTTTAGACATGGCAGCATCATAGAAAAGTGAGAAGCAGCATTTATCTGGCCCATAGTCTTCATCATGTTGGTAAAGTAGCCCTTACCAGGATACAAACAGCTTTAATATATGTCAGAGTAAGTCTCAGCATCCCAAGAGCTCACGGAGTCAGAAATTGCCAGAAGCTGAAGTGTAGCATGGGCAGCTGGTTCCCAGCCCTCGGGACCAGTAATGAGGAGGGCGTTTGGAAGAGTTGGCACAGATTAAATGCCACTGGGTTCTCTGGTGCATATTGGACTGCAGTGATGTAGGCAGCATTATCTCTACCTCACATCCATGCCCTGCAGGTAGAAATTATATTTAGGATCCTATCTGGTGCCCAGTAGAGGTTCTCCTGGGAGGTCAAGAATATGTAAGACATTTTTTTGTCTTTTTGGTATAGTGCTATAACTCTTTGGTTTGCCTAGAATGAACAGCTATGAACTGGCATTATCACAAAGGGAATTCAGAGTACTGGTTACCTTTGAGAAACTAGGAGAAGTGTTAAAAACAATTCTTGAACTTTTTGGCTAGACTTCTCAGTTGATGTTGTTCACGTTTAAGCTTATCCTCATTTAACTCTGTTCTAAGGAGCTTAATAAAGGTCTATATATCCCCACGGGCAACTCTTCACACAGCGTGACATTCCCATCTCATTTTTAACCATTTGCCCACTGCCAGGGAATTCAGACTGCGTGCTTGACTTGTAGACAAATAGAGGACAAAGGGTCGTTCTGATTCAGCTGTGGAACAGAAGTGAATTTGTGTAAAACAAATGCACAAGACAGGGGTTAGGGGACTCTGCCATTTCACAGCTAACGTACACTGCCTTCATGGAGAGAGCACAGCCAGGAGTTACTGTAAGTGCGCTGGAGTAGAGCCCCAGTCCTCAAGGTGGCATTGGCCCTCGTGACCATGAGTCCCCTCTGCAAGACGTTGCTGAAGAGCAGGGATGAGGAGACAGATTGGGAAAGCCCCGCCTTTACATAGAGGATCCCTGCTCCCATTCTTACAGCTCTTCAGGATGTCAGGCCGCCTGAAACCTTCAGTATGTACGTGTTGTTACATGTGAGATCTTTAAGAGGTTTTGTGGTATTTCCACTTGCTTTCTCATACATCCTAGGTTTTGCCAAAAAGAAAACTCCAGTGTTCGTGAAAAATGGAGTCATTGTGTTGGGCTTTGAATTTAGGTCAGAGCCATGCCTCTTAGAAGCTGCATGTTTGCGCGTGACCTTTTGTTTTGCCTGAAAGAAAGGGTGGGGTGGGTCCTCTTAGAATTGCTAAAGAAGAAAGATAAGGAAGGGGCAGTAATGATTGGGTGCATAGTTCATGCTCCAGGTTCATTTACAGCTGAGGGTGTCTTCAACGCTTCAAGGAAATAACCTTTAAAATCAAATTAGAGTAGCACTTTGTGAATTCGTGCCTGACTGATTTGCCTACCCAGTAGTTCTCGTTGAAGTCATACTATTCCTCAACCGTCAGAGGGAAACACAATATCAGGCTGTGGAGAAGGTTCACATTACTGATTTCAATTCTCATTGTACAAAATGATATCTGTCAAGGTGTCATGAACCAGTAAGAGCAGAAATAGAGTCACAAACCCATGAAGAGAAAGAAAAGGTTGCTGGGAGCCCAGATAGTACTTTTTATTTTTGCTGTTTTTTAATTACTGGATGTTTGTGTTTTGCATAGGATAGGAATGCAAGTCTGTGAGTGGTCCCCTAGTTTAGGAAAAGCGGCTGTTGGCTACAAACATAGAAAAGGCATAAGCAGCTGTGGAGGCGAGTGTCTGCTCCTGTAAGACTGACCAGGAAACAAGTTAGAATCGAATATGAATTTCATGCTGTTTTTCAGACAGAATTTTGTTGTGTACGAAGAAAAAAAGTGAGCAGATTAACTGCTTCCTATAATGTGTTGACTGCGGCCAGCTTCCATTTGCTGTCTGGAAAATGAAAGGAGAATAAAGTCTCATCGATAGATACTATTTCTAAAACCCTAGTGATGGGTAGTGACCAGCTGTGGTGGGAAAACAGGAAGTGCTTTTTTAATACTGGGAAAATGTGTTACATTGTTGTTACTTTAAAACTTTGTGGGTTTTTTTAAAACTTTATTACGTTTATGTACTGGGGATTGAACACTTTGCCGCTGTGTACATGAGGAAGCCATAGGGCAACGTGGAAGAATCCATTCTCCTTCCACCATGTAGGACTCAGGAATCAAATTCACTTTCCTCGGGCTTAGCCGCTGGTACTTTTAACTACTAGGCAAACTCCCCGATCCCAAAATGCATCTTTTTTTTTAACTGAAGGGTGGGCACTGAGTCAGAATTTTACTTTGTCACACCCCAGATTGGTCCTGATCTCACCATCCTCGAGCCTCAGCCTCCCAAGTACCGGAATTACAAGGTTGCACCACCACCCCTGGCTCAGATCTGTTACTTTGTACTTTCAGAATATGGCTATAAGCCACAGTCTTGCACATGGCCTACAGCTAGTGTGCCTCTTGAGGTGTAAGATGAAGCGCCACACATGCCTAGGGGCCCATTCCTCCAGCTACAGTAGCTGCTGCCAGGGACAAACAAGAGAAGCAAGAAATGCTTCAGTAATGAGGAAGCCTCCACTTGGCACCTCATCACCACCAAGTGTTTACTTGAGTGTCGTCAGTGTCCTGGCGAGGAGACTGTGTTCCGTAGACTCTCCATAACGTGCTAGAGTATGAAACTTCCATTCTAATTCATACTTGACACAACTGTTGACATTTTTAGATTCCACTTTATGTTAACTTAATTGCACTGCTGGTTCTATATACCATTTGCATTCACTCTTCCTGTAGTAAAATTCATTGACTGGGCTTTCAAGAGTTTCATTCCTTAGCCCCCAGTATCAAAATAAAAGTGACATAGGTAGTCACTGTTTTCGTGTTTGGCCCCTGTTGACTTACATTTTCTGTTAATTTATCTCTAAACACCAACTAGCCAGTGATCAGACATGCAGTACTTTCTAATAAACCTGTGGATTGCCATTCCGCCTTGTGTGTTCAGAGCCTGTGCATCCTTGGCACAACATTGGCATTAGTTGTATTATTTGTTCCTGTCAGTAAATGAATAACAAATTAAAGAATTGACTGTTATACTGACTATGTGGCTTAGGGTTTAGTAATCAGGAAGTTTAATAAGGAAGTAAAACACACATCTTATTAGATAAGGTGTTTATTGTGATAGCAGATCCACACTCATTGTTTGACCGAGCAGTATAAATTGATGGGTAACCATTGTTTGACCTGACGTCACTAACATGAAACAGCAACACAAGTGATGATGCTTCTGACCCTCATGCTGCCACCAGTGATGACATCCTGCTTCTGGCCAACATGAAACTTCTAGCACCATGCCTTGACAATCGCTCCAGTGTGTAGAATCAGCAATAGTCAACCAGAGGTGGTTGAGCATCTCAAAATAGAGAAGGGTCCCTTATCTTGTTGCATTTGAAAATAGCATCCATTCGGAGCGCTATTTCAGAGAAGTGACAGCATAGAAGTGGACTCCTACTGTGCTTTCCACAATTTAGAGAAAGTTTATATTCTCCGAAATGGGTCTTGGAGCAAAGGGATGTGGGACAAAGGTATAGTCGGGTTCTCTTTGATAGAATGCAGATGCTCAGGTAGGTGGCCAATTTTTGTGCTATGTCATTTGCTCGTGTGTGTGTGTGTGTACCCTCAGAGATCAGAAAAGGATGTCAGATTCTCACAGCTGGTGACAGGCACTTGTGAGAAGTCCAGCTTGTTCCTCTGGAAGAGCAGCGAGTGCTCTAAACTGTTGAGCCATCTCTCCAGACCAAGCACTCATTTTAAGTCCTGTGACGTCCAATGAGAAAGCTACAGTGGGGACCACTCCCAGAGACAGCTGGGCTAGGATACCCTAAGTCGAAGTGGCTTAATGTATGAGGTGTTTCTTACTAAAGAAATTCCAGCACAGGTCACATTGGTCATGTGATCACAACAGAGACCTGGACTAGCAGGACACTAAGAAACTTGAGCACAGCCTCAGATTTGACCTGGTGTTTTCTGTGGTACTTGCCTGTTTTACAGAGCACAGTTAGTGATGTGGCCTGCCTCATGCCAGGGAGGCTGGAAAGTGTGAGATTGAGAACAAAGTACAAGTTGGTGAGCAGAATTTGTATATTAAAGTCCTCCAGCATGAGGTGCACTGAACCCGGCACCATAGGTACATCTTCAAAGTCTAATCATCTAATCATGTGTCCGCTGGCTATTTCCTAGGCCCTAAATGTGACTGAGGGTGGCCAGTTTTCCCACCACATCATTTACTGGCATATCCATCGTCTATGCTTGCGCCTTTGCCTGAGGACAGCCACAGGTCGTTATATTTCGTATTTAACAAAAGATTAATCTGATTTATCAGATTTTAAAACTGAAGCTCAATTGGATGAAACTCGGCAAAAGAGATTAACCACTGATAATTGTTGGCGAGTAATAATGAAATGGGAAGTTCCCCTATGGGTATGGTAAACATTTACCAATAACTGATAGTGGTCAAGATAAAAACATATTTGCTCACCGAGAAAGAAGCCAGCTTGCCCGGTAGAGTGGTGTACACCTGTAATCCCAGCACTCTGGAAGCTGAAACAGGAGAGAGTGGCCTGGGCTACAGAATGAGAGTGTGTCTCTAAAACAGTAACAAATAGCAAGACTAAAGGAGCAAACCAGTTGTCTTCCCTTGCCTGGGCATTAGCAGTGTACGAAGCTAGGTGTGTAAGTGACATGGCCACTAACTAATCAGCTGTAACCTTCAAGCGGGAAAAGTGGTGTGAAAGAACCAAACCCAAGACATCGGCACTCATGCCCTTAAAGAGCAGAGATTTGAACTTCACATTCGCAAGTGTCAATGGGCTTCAACATTAAAGCATACAAAACTTAAACCCGATAGTCACTCCAGAGTCCAGGTGACTCACCAGTACTCCTCAGATGAGCCAGCTCAACCGTGGGTGATGTTCTTTAGTCTCCTGTTGTCACCACTGCCCTGTAGGGTCCCCATTTTCCTTCACTGTTCAGTGGTCTGAAGACATCCCTCCCCTTAAGATGGACCCATTCTTGGGTGGGTACCAAGACCTTTGATCCTTTGGTTTTCTCAAGCTGTCCTGGAAAGAACTGTGCTACCTTTTCCTGGGATGGGGCAGGGGGGATTTCCACCACTTTTTCACCCTGTTCCATATTCAACTTTCCTTATTGGGCACCTTGGGCCGCCCACACCCAAGTCACACTTCCTCTTCTGTCTCTGATTGTATTCTTCTTTTCCACCTCACTCATGGCTCCTCCCTTCCACATCCTTTTCTCATCCCTTTATAGTAATACTTTGTGTCTTTAAATTCTTGAATGAGTTTATTACACTCACCTTTTTGTGTAAGTGCAAGTAAATGCCCTATGGTTGCTATTCCTTGGATTTGTTCCGCTTTGTTTTGTTTTTCAAGATAAGTTTTCACTGTAGCTTTGGAGCCTATTCTGGAGCTTGCTCTTGTAGAGCAGACTGGACTTGAACTCACAGAGATCCGCCTGCTTCTGCCTCCTGAGTGCTAGAATTAAAGGCATGTGCCACCACCGCCTGTCTTAGTATTCCTTGAATTCTTAAGTGACTTACAGTGTCTTGCTAAATTGAGCATAATGAAGGAGGTGCCATCTCTTGATCTATGATGTACTTTATGTTAAAGATAGGTGGGCAAAGGCTAAAGAGATGGCTCGGTCTGTCAGGTCTTGTTAAGCAAGTATGGGGGTCTGAGTTTGAGTCCCCAGCAGCTGATATCTGTAATCCCAACACAGGGGTGGAGGGGGCTTTGACCAGCCATCTAGAAGTTTAAATGAGGTAAGAGATGCTATCTCAGAAAGTATTAGGGAATGAGGAACGACCAAAAGCAGGTAACCAACCTGAATTATGAAAGAGAATGGAGAACTAAACATTTTTCTAGTTCTGATTTTGTCATGGGTTGTTTGTTTGTTTGTTTGGGTGACAGATAAATGCTTAAGAATCTTCTTGATACTGAAAGAATGGCTTCTCTGGATAGAATCTCGTTGACATGGGTAGACTATGGGTCTGGTTAATTTTGGTGTGTGATGTTTATTTTATTTGCAAGTTATTTTAATAATAAAGTTTTTTAAATAAAAAACATGGAGGGTGGTAGAAGACATTTGTCCTACACACAGACACAACACACATGTGCGTGCGTACGCACAAACACACACACGTGCAACACATGCATTGTCAACTGTAGTTTTTCACTCCGTTTTATGACTTTAGCTTACTGAGATCTTAAAGTGCCTTGGATATAGGATGTACCTAAAAGTAACATTTTCCTCTAAAATCATTTCCTCTGTTTTCACTAATAATATAAAATTGTTTAAGGACCAGGAATTGAAATTAATAGTTCAGGGAGACATGCAACAATACAAGGAAAAATATTATTAAACTTGGAGCTTACTGTTGCAGCTAGGCTGACTTGTCTGTGAACCCCGAAACCTCTGCCTGTCTTCACACACACTGCCGGCCCAGCTCTGGGTTTGCACATGTGTAATGCTGCTTCTGTGTTTTGCTGGACTCCTGGAGATCCAAACCCAAATCCTGATTTTTATGCAGCAAGCACTTAACCCACTAAGCCATCTCTCAAGCCTTGCATTCTTTACTAACTGCTGGACCATGCTGTTTAATACAGTTATTTCATGAAGATAAAATTAGAAATCATTTCTCTTCCTGGCCAACTCAGTGCCAGTGTAATTCCTGTACCATTCTAGCTGAGTTTGTGGTTTTTTAATTGTAAAGATAAAAGTCTCTTGGCTTTTCGAGACAGGGTTTTTCTGTATAACAGTCTTGACTGTCCTGGAACTTGCCTGATAGACCAGGCTGGCCTCGAACTCACTAAGATCCTCCTGCCTCTGCCTCCTGAGTGCTGGAATTAAAGGTATGTGCCACACCACCCAGCAAACACCTTTTAGATAATAATGAATTTCCCTTTTTAATAGTAAGATGTTGCCTCATGCAGATGCATTCATTATTCTCCCATTTTGTCAAAGGGTGCAGGAATTTTTACTGCCTGGGTTGGTGACAATATAATTTTTGCTCCTAAGAATTCATCTGTCATGTGCTTAGTTACATATAAATAAATGTTTTAATGATAGTTTATATAACCTAGTTTTTGCAAAATACCTTACTCATATTTACATTTTATTTTCTAAGATATCCTGTTTACTGAGTGGGGAAATTTTAACGTCAGGGAATTTTTCATGCACTGTTTGTCTTTGGCATCACAGACCCCCATTTTGCTCTGCCCTTTACATCTGCACGTGGGAACTTTTCCCGTGTGCACAAGGGATTCAGAGTGAATCAGTATCTTGGAAATGTGCTCTCTGCTTTTTGCTTCCTTTGTTCCTAAAATAAACTGAAGGAGTCCCCTTCCCACCTCCTTCTGGCAATAATTCCTCCTGGATTTAGATATCAAGATAGAAGGGAAGGTTTCCGTAACCCCGGATAGGACAACTTCTCAACGCTGTTGAGTCTACTTGCTGTTGACTGATTTCATAGCGACACTTTCTTGTTCTCGGGAGAGTCGCCACTGGGGTAGGAAGGAACTGCGTCCACTCCAAGCCTCCAAAATCCTCTTTTATTTTTTTCACCAGGCAGCTGTTCATACAGCTTAGGCTTTCTGAGGAAGAAGTGGCTAAATAAAAGTGTAGCCATACTGAAGTGAGCAGGCACCAAAGCCGTTTCAGCAGCCAGCAGCTGTGGCTATATGGTTTCAGAACCATGGGGGCAAGCGTTCTCCTGCTCTAATTTAATCATGTCACATTTGGCTGACACTCCAGACCCTGCTGGGTTTTGTTGTTGTTTGGATTTTGGAATGTGTGTTTGTTTGGTTCGTTTTCATCTTATTTCTCTTTTACGTTTTGAGGGGTAGGTACAAGTCATTGAAGTGATTTTTGCATCTTATGTTTGTGTTCGGATGTTTTTTTCCTTTCATGTGTCTGTCCGTGGTATGTGTGCGTGAGTTCTCAAAAATGGATGGGTTGAGCAGGTTTGAGCAGGTGCAAGTACATGTTTGTGAAGGCCAAAGGTTGAGTTGAGTATCTTCCCCTATTTCTTCCCATCAGATTCATGGAGGCCTGAGCTCCAGACTGAACATATAGCTTGCTGACACACAGCTCATGTAGCTAGCCAGCTTGCTGTGGAAATCCTGTCCCTGCCTTCTAATGAGAACTGCAGGCAGGCCACCACACTCACCTCACATTTGCGTACGTTGTGAGAATCCAGACTCCAAGCCTCAGGCTTGCTGCTTGTGCAACAAGTTCTTTAACCAATGAGCTGCCTCCCCTGCCCTCGTGTTCTGATTTTAATTAATGATCTCAAGTAAGCAGACATATAAAAGCATAATAACTATTATGACAACAATCACAAAATGTATTTGAATGTCAAGTGGGTTTTTTTTAAAATAGAGAGTTGAGAGGCAGGAGTTATATCAATAAGAGTCAGAGTAGAAGGTACAGAAATCTCACGTGTGTCTTCCACCTCTACGCATGTGCATAACCTTCCCTGGTGTGGTACATGTGTGGCAACTGATAAAGCCACATTAACACAGGGAGTTGCTGTCATCCCAGTACAGAGTTGTCACGGGTGTTGTCAGTCTGTGTGCTGGGACGATGTGAAATCAGTCATTGTGAAATCATAGAGAAGTTAGTTTCTCTACCTGAAAGATCTCTGGGCTCTGCTGGTTCTGTCCTCTGTGCCACAGCCCTTGACAACCCCTGAAGTTTCAACATCTCCACTTTCTTGCCTTTTTCAGGCCACCATAGAGTTGAAATCCTTCCTGCGGCCTTCTCAGCGTCTCTTGCTAATGTGCATCCCGATTTCTTTGGTCCTCTCTTGGCCTGACAGCCCAATTCTGTTCACACAGATGTGTTAGTTCCTTACTTTGTCATTGCTTTGACCAGCTACCCGACAGAACTCACTTCAGAGAGGGAGAATGTATTTTGCCTGACATTTTCAGAAGTTTCAGTCCATGGCTACCTGGTCTCCTGCTCTTGGGTAGAGCATCCCTGCATCGGGAATGTGCGACAGCAGGTGTTCCTTTTCCTCCTGGATGGGCCGGTGGTGGTCAGGAAGTTGCCAGGGCTGCTTGCAACAACAACGTGTGTGTGCACGCATGCATGCACACACGCAGACATACATATGAGAAGACAGAGGCATGGAAACAGTTTATGGGGGAAATGTGAGGGTCCTCAGAGCCTGCA
>LOJH01006980.1:3856-31650 GCA_001685095.1 Ellobius talpinus | reverse complement strand
GGCTGGTATCTCAGCAGCTATTGGCTGAAGGAGCGGAAGGAGCTCCTGCAACAGTCAGTGATGTACTATCGGTACAGGCTTGCCTGTCCCTAGGTCTCCGCCACTTTAACAAAGTTGCCTCAGCAAGTTCCAAGCCTCCTTTAAATAACAAGTTGCTCTGGTTCCCTCCCAGAATTTAAAGACTTATTGCTGAAGACATCACAGGCTTCTATCACAGGACTTGGAGGAAGCAAGTGGGTGCTGACCTCCATGAAGGAATTGCCATCTAAGCTAAGGGAGGAAGTTAACAGTCCTGTCCACCTGGAAAGCTGAAGAACCCTGACAACCAGCGCAGAAAGATACCCTGTTGGTCAAAGGCTGTTGGTCAAATACCCTGATGACCAACGGCTGTCTAATTAGATGGAAGGCTCAATAAAAAGAAACTCATGCTTGCTACCATAATCTTAGCCAAGAAGCCATGGCTGGAGAGCTCACAAACCCTTAGACGAGAACGTACTACTGCCATTTGGCTAAATCAAAATATCTTCCAGCTATATTCTAAATACTTAACTTACCCTTACACCCATACCTGAGTGCAGCTCTCACCTCTCATTAAATAAGTTTCTCTGCAGCTTATGAAAGCTTTTATAGAGATTCCCACCAGGCCAAAACATGGAGACTCAGTGACTGTGAGATACTCAGCAAGGCTCAGGTACATTGCAGAAGAGGGGCAGAAAGTCTGGAAGATCCAGAGGACTAGGGCACCTCCTTCAAGATGGTATCTTCTAAGCATGATGGGGAAGCTGCGCCATGAAACCTTGACAATATGGTTGCCTATACAAGACCTGTACAAAACCACACCAGTCAACATGCCAGAGTGTACAGGGAAAATTCCAGAAGGTCTTACCCTTAGATGAAGAACTACAAGCAATCAATGGCTGTTGACAGGGACGAAAAGCTCTCTCTGATAGGTTTTCCAATCCTAAGTGGTCAGTCCTAAATTCATGTATATAGGGCAACATACACACACAACACACTATGCACATATATATGTGCATGTGTGTGTACAAATATATATGTATATATGTGTGTGTGCATTTAACAATAATTTTAGAACTAATAAATTTGAGAGGGGTAATGGAGGGGACATAGGAACAATTGGAGGGGAAAGTGAAGTAATGATGTAAATATAATGTATTTACATACAAAATTCTCAAAAATTAAAAATATATGTATGTATTTACTATGTCTTAGGGTTTCTATTACGGTGAAGAGACACCATGACCACGGCAACTATTATAAAGTAAAACATTTAATTGGGGCTGGCTTATAATCAGAGGTTTAGTCCATTATTGTCATGGTGGAAAGCATGGCCACATGCAGGCAGATGTGGTGCTGGAGAGGAAGCTGAGAGTTCTACCTCTGGATCTGCAGGCAGCAGGAAGTGACGGTGACACACTTGCCAGGCTTGGGTTTCTGAGACCTCAAAGCTTGTCCCCTAGTGACATATGTCTGCCAATAAAAATCACACCTAATCCAACAGGGCCACACCTAATAGTGCCACTCCCTATGGGCATATGGAGCCATTTTTATTCAAATCACAACACACAACACAATGCAGACACACACACATGTGTTTGATATTATCACTGTGCCAAGCTCTAGAATCACCTACTAGACAAACACCTGGGCATGTCTGGGGGCTTTTCTAGACTGGGTTGATGTAGGAAGAGCCACCCTATCTGTTGGTAGAACCATTCCATGGGTAGGTCCTGGACTTCATAAAAAATAAAGACAGCATTTGTCTCCGTTTATTTCCTGACTTCAAAGGAGTTGGTTCTCTCCTCCCATTATGTGATCCTGGGGATTGAACTCAGGTCCAGGCCTAGCAACACATACCTCTAGCAGCTGAGCCATCTCAGCAGCCCACACATCTGGCTCCTTTGCCCTGGTGTAGGGTGGACCTGTTGTCAGAACTCTGCTATCTTCTCACAGTTCTACTTCTCTCAGTGCTTACCTGTGACTCCTCAGTACCTTTCTTTGGATAAATAACTATCTTAAAACTTAGACTAATTTTAATATTAGTAATGCTTAAGTTTTCCACAGTGAACAATAAATTTTCCTAGCAGCAATCTCTGAAGTCTCCAGAAGGAAGATGGGGCCCTACAACGATTCTACCTGGTTCATAATGACGCATCAAGCTGATAAACACCACTCTGAGAACGGCTTTGGACTACAAACTACTAAAGACAATTCTAAGGTGGTTAGCTGAGATGGTCCACCTTCCAACAACACTAGCCAGAACTTCAGATAATAAGCCTTACCTACTACTCAAAGACTGATTACAAAGGTTACAGCTAGTTCTCTTGAGACTTAACCATTGTTTTAGGTTTTTTTTTAACAGGATCCCATAGAGATACCATCACCCATTAGACAGCAGGAAGCAATTCTAAGGAAACGACAACCCCTCTCCCAATAGAGGTAATCAGAAGTTTCTGTCCTGCCCAATCCTGCAGCTATTCAGTCTCAAATAAATACACAGAGGCTCATATTAACTATAAACTGTCTGGCCTATTAGCTGAGGCTTATTATCAACTATCTCTTACAACTTAAATAAACCCATAATTCTTGTCTATATTTAGTCACGTGGCTTGGTATCATCTTAGTAAGATATTCTCCTCTTGCTTCCTCTTCATTTGGCTGGTGACTGACTCTGCCTTTCTTCTTCCCAGAATTCTCCTAGTCTGGTTGCCCTCCTATACTTTCTGCCTGGCTACTGGCCAATCAGTTTTATTAAACCAATATGAGTGACAAATCTTTACAGTGTAAGAAAGCATTATCCCACAGCAAACAGATTTTGTTTTCTCAGGGTTATGGATAATTGTCATCTGTTGGGAACTGGGTTATACATTGCAATAGGGTTGTGGGTGGAACAATGAAGTTTAGACTCAGGACTCTCTTTTGGATAAGAAAAAAGGGGAATAGGTAGAATAGGATAGAATAATAAGGTAGATTAGTGTATCTACTTGTAAACTATTTTTAGCAACTATTAGTTTTAGACAATTTACATTGGTATAGATTCTTGTATACTGATTCATATGTGAAATTATTTTTTGTATTTCTAAGATAATTTGTATACTGATACAAATTCAAAATCATATTTATCATATTGTATAAGTTTCTATTTATGTTTACAATGTTTTACATAAGTATAAAATTATTCTTGTCATACTGTATGTATATTTCTAATTCTGCTTATGATATTCTGTATATTGATACAAATTAAGGATATTTTTGTCATGTACATTTCTACCTCTGATAAAGATATTTTATACAATGTTACAATTTCAAGGTCATTGTTCTCATGCTGCATATCTGTTTGAAGATTGTTTATTTTTATAATTTGAAGCCTTAGTCTTTAAGCTATATAGGTCATTAAGAATTACAGGTTAAAGCTAGGTGGTGGTGGTGCACATCTTTAATCCCAGCACTTTGGAGGGAGACTGGTAGATCTCTGTGAGTTCAAGGCCATCCTGGTCTACAAGAGCTAGTTCCAGGAAAGGCCCCAAAGCTACAGAGAAACCCTGTCTCAAAAACAAAACAGAACAAAAAAAGAATGACAGGTTAATAGTCACCCATGTTTGTCAGACTTATGTTAGTCAGGTTCTCCAGATGCACAGAGATGTACTCTGCATAGACAGGTAATCTTCAAATACTTCAAAGACCTACAGAATATCACATTTAAATGTTTTAATAATTTAGAATTCTGTTGATGTGAGACATGACTGCTCCTGGCAGTACTAATCTACTCCCAAGAGAATGAAGGTCACTGAAGACATTCCATATGGAGCTTGTTTTCTTTTTGGCAAAACTGGCCTATCAGGCAAAGAACTGCCCTTACCTTAACTGCTGATAGTAAGCAAACTGTCTAATTTGGACAAGCAGGATTCAAAGAAGAGACTGCTGAACCTTGCCAAGACAGGGTAGGATAGTCTTTTGAATTTTCCTGCTTCTGAAAATGGTCTGTCAGATATTCTAGGTACACAGCCAAACTTGGTTGACCCAATGTTACAGAGAGATGTTGGGTGACTGTCCATGTAGCCAGCTGTTTCTGTCATTTCTTGCATTGTTTGGAAGACATTTGCTTGCACTTTGTGCTTACACTTCCTGCTTACTCAGTTAATATTATTTTCCTTCTTGAGTCTTTGATGGGGTTGAAGACTAGATGATAAGTTACTATCCTCTCTTACTTTAGCTAAGGCATATTAGGTATAAGACTTAGACCTTCAGAATAAGACAGCTATAAGAATAATCTCTGGTATTTGCCTATTATCTATTGCCTGGGCATGTAATATGTGTTTTTTTCCTTGACATTATTCTTGTTGGTTGTAGTTCTATTTTTATATATGTTATTATTCTTTCTCCTGGACAATACTTGACCATTGTTCTTATTGTATATAGTTTTGTATAGGTATAGAACCTTTTTATTTAGACCAAAAGGGGAAGTGTTGTAGGGATTTAGTCTGCCAGTAGCTTTGGGGTACCTGCTTTAAGGCTTGGCTTCTTGCCTGTGGACATGATCTCTTAAAAGGGGAGAGAGGAGTCACATACTCTCTTGGATTATGAAGACTTGAGTCAGGTGGTGTGAAGCAGTGTGTGGCTGGTTCCCAGCTCCCTCAATCCTGTGAGCCTGTTCTACCCAGCACTCCTCAATAGATATATATCAATATATGTATCTTTGTGGTTCTCGCTTTAGGGTGGGGTTGTATGGTATTCAAGCTAGAATGTTTTCTAATAAGTCATAGAATTAGAATTTTAGAAACACTGTCATATAAGCAAATTGTAGTAGGAGACCATTCATTTGTTTCCTGGCCACCCAGACCTGAAATAATCATAAGGAAACTATATTAATTGCAACATTGTTTGGCCTATTAACTCAGGCATTTTGTTAACTAACTCTTACATCTTAAATTAACCCATTCCTATTATTTTGTATTTTACCATAAGGATAGTGGCTTACCGGTAAGGTTCTGGGGCCTCTGTCCCCTTCAGCAGCTACATGTTGTCTCTTTGACTCTGCTTATTCTCTCTATATATCTTTTCCAGACTGACTATTTTCTGCCCTGCTATAGGCCAAAGCAGCTTCTTTTATTAACAAATGGAAGTAAAACATATTCACAGCATACAGAGGGGAAATAGTATCATCAGCAAATAGTATCTTCCAAAGTAGAAGACAAAAGAGACAAAAACCCCCAGAGAAATACTACACGATTTTGCTCTGCAGTCCTTCTACAGCCCTAGAGATGGGTTTTGTGTTGATATGACTTGTCCTCTTTCCCAACACTCAGAAAGGGAGACAAGTGTTAGAATGCACTGGGGACAGGTTTCCCTGGGGCTGCAGGGCAGTGGAGTGAACTGAGGGAGATGTCAAGGAGCACGGGCAGGGAGAGACTACAGAAAAAAGGCACAGTAGATGGATGCAGAACAGTTGCCCACACCTTCTGACACCAGGCCACTAAAAGGCAAGCTAGAGTTTCAGGGCAAGGCAACCTGTAACTACAGTGGTGGTTTGAATGGGGATGGTTCCTACAGGCTCATTACTTGAATAATTTGTTCCCTGTTGGTGGAACTGTTTGGGAAGGATTGGAAGCTGTGTCAGCTGGGGTGGGTTTTGAGGTTTAAAAGGCCCCATTCCCAGTTAGGCTCCTTCTGCCTCATGTTTGTGGAGCAAGATCCGAGCTCTCAGCTTCCCTCCAGCACCATGCTTGCCGCTTTGCTCCCGAGTTCCTCATCATTGTGGTCATGGATTCACCCTCTGAAACCCCGAGCCCCAAATTAAATGCTTCCTTTTAATAAGTTACCTTGGTCATGGAATTTTGTCACAGTGTTGAAAAATAACTACGACACCCATCACCAGATGGGCCCTTGACTTGAATCAAAGAGATAGGGGAGTGAGGTGCCCCAACTCTGTCCTCACATGCAGCATCCAGGGTGAGGGTTCCACTTAGCAGAGAAAAGAGATTTTCCTAAAATGAACAAATGAAGGAACAAACACTCCAAGTAATTAGATCACAGAGGGCTCTGCAAAATCTTTTATTCTTTTTTCTTTCTTTCTTTCTTTGACATTGCTTGGTATACACTGTCAGGCATTTGAAAATCTTTTCTTTCTTCCTTTTTTCTTTCAAATAAGCAAGTTGTAACAATGAGAGGATCTCATTCCAGTGCTTCAGAAATGTGATCATCCCTGGAAAGAGTCATTCCCCCATGGCTCTGGATAACTGAGGCATTGTCATAATTTTGATGTACCACCTCAGACAAATAGCAGTATCTTAAATAACATGTAAGTGCTTTGGAAGGGTAGAAAAAAAATTCTCTAGAAGTTTAAAAGTATCCTGATGGTGTGGAGAGACATGGCTTCTCCAGTCTGAGGCAACTTAACAGGACTCAGCAAACAGTATCTCATCAGCCAGCAACTTCCAGGCCAGCTGCTCTGGCTGATTGCTGGTGAGTCTAAGACGAACTGGCAGAAAGGGGTTATGAACTTGTCTAGTGGTCCCAACCTCCTGCGGCTGCCAGTGGTCAAGAGTAAGCCCTTCATCCAAGAAGTAGGAAGTTTCTCTGCCATCAGTTCCTCCAAACAGAGCAGCAGAATCCAGAATCAGGCACCATGGCCATCATCAAAGGACCAGAGAGCCCTCTGCTCCCATCTCATCACCTGCTGCTAACTGTGCAGAAGACATGCGTACAGTGTTTGCAAGTTAAATTATTTCCTTATAATACAATAAAGGATCATTTCATATGATTCTCTTTGAAAAGTCTTTCCAATCCCATTCTTAAAATTAACTTATAAAAATGTGCAAAACCCAACACTGACTTCAAATAAATAGGGCAAAGACGTGGAAAGAGCTAAACTTTGTTGGTGCTTTTTTGTTTCTTTTTCCTTTTCTTTTTTAATGAAAAGTTTAAAAACAGCAGCTGCCTGTCAAGCAGCCGCAGGGTGAGTGGAAGTGGAGGCTTCACCACCGGTCTCAGCTGCATTTCCAGTTGAGGTTTGTTGTGCTCAAAATTCACAATGGATGCCCCCACTGAGGTCCTTCACCACACCCTCCTTGATCAACTTCAGGAGGAACTTGGTCTCTGTGGTCACATTGTGCATGACTTGAAAGTTCATGGCACCCATGCATTGACTGTCGAAGTAATGCAGAGGAATCCTGGGTCGACTGAGGTCATATCCAAAACCTGCCAAGCTGACTTCATCACACAGATGTGTGGCTAAGATGATGGCAATGACACCGATGGTGGGGATGTTCTGAAAAGAACACAGACCAATTTATTCCATTTATTCGTTTTAAAAAGATAATACTTTAACTCATTTTTAATTTTTATTTTTTTCAGACAGAGTTTCATTATGTAGCTCTCTGGTTGTCCTGGAACTCACAGAGATCTACCTGCCTCTCCTCACCAAGTGCTGGGCTTAAAGGTGTGCACCACTACACCCGGCTATTTTTAAATTTTTGAAATTATAATATAATTACATTTCCCCCTTCTCTTTCTTCCCTCCAAACCTCCCACATACTCTTCCCTGCTCTCCTGCAAATTCACAGCCTCTTTTTTACTAGTTGTTACTGCATGCATGCATATATATATATATGTACACATATACATACATACACACACATTCCTAAATATAACCTGCTGAGTCTGTGTGTTATTTGTATATATGCTGTAAGGATCTATCAGGTCTACTTCAGAGAGGACCCTCTGTAGTCCTTCCCAGGGCATGATTTGTGGATACCATCCCTCCTATGGGACACATTCTCCCTTATTAAATTCTCATTTCTCCCATATACCTAGTTGCTGCTAGTGTCCCACTAATGCTACAATTTGCTGTTCCTATACCATTTTTATATACACAGCAGATAAGCCAGACCTGAATTAAGGACATTTATTCTTCCTTGATTTTTAAATTGTAATTAACTAACTCAACTATCTTTTTATATTTTTAAGATGTATAAATGTATGTGTGTGTGTATGTGCACGCATGAGCACTTGGACAGACATGTCTCTTTACATGCCTGGAGGTCAGAGGACAACTTTCAGGAGTTGGTTCTTTTCTTCTCCCTGTGGGCCCGGGACTGAACTCCTATGTTACGCAGCATGCGTCGCCATGCTCATCCCTGTCTGGTTGTTGCTGTTTAAGATAGGGTCTTGCCATGTAACCCACACTGGCTTCTACACCACGACCTCCTACTTCAGCCTGTGGAGTGCTGGATTCCATGTGTCACTCTGCCTGGCTACATTTACTCCTTTCAAAATAGATTCAACTAACTTTGGCTCAGCAGGCCTAAGGCTCATCCCATTTTAGCTTCTCACTCTTGGCACACCCTCTGTCTGCCTAGCATCCTGCCATGCCTCCCGGGATGTGCAAGCTTGGCACAAGCTTTCTGGATCTTCACTGAAGTTTTGGGTAAAAACAGCACCATAAGACAAGCCCAGAGAGCTTGTGGCTAACAGTCCTGAGGGCTGTTGCTGGTCCAATTGCAGGCCATTTCCCATATCTGTGATGTGTGAGCCCAGAAATGTTTCAGGTATTTCTGGAGTACTTGTTCATACACAGCAAGGCATCCTGGGACTTGGACCCACATTTACTGATACTCTTTTGTATTTCACGCATGTATTATAATTTTATAAGTATTTAGTGTTGTTGTTGTTTTGTTTTTGAGACAGGGTGGCTTTGGAACCTGTCCTAAAACTAGCTCTTGTAGACCAGGCTGGCCTCAAACTCACAGAGATCCGCCTGCCTCTTCCTCCCAAGTGCTGGGATTAAAGGCGTGCGCCACCGCCCAGCTTTTTTTTTCTTCTTTTTTTTTCTTTTAAGATGGAGTTTCTCTGTGTAGTCCTGGCTGCCCTGCAACTCACTTTGTTGATGAGGCAGGCTTCAAAGTTTTAAAGACATGGGGCAAGCTACAATAAAATCATTGTCCACACCACCGCCTTCTGGCAGAACATGTTAATTGCAGGTTAACAACCTACCCAATAGAAACCTAGAACACAAAGGTTCTCAAATTATCTGGATAACTTTGAAAATATCCCCATGTACAGATCACAACACTGACTAATGAAGTCTGAATGTCTGGCGTGGGGCCAGACTGAAAAGCACTGTCTTAGAGGGCTGACTTCATTTATCATCATCTGTAAAGCACTGGTAGCTACCAAGTCTTAGTTAATTATGCCAAGGTCATGAGCACAGAGATATAATATACAGAACCTTTTCAGATTAACGAAGTGCCTCTTCGTGTCTGGTAGTTTAATGTGGCCCTGGGGCCAAGATTCCTTACTTAACATTTCAGTAACATATGTGTTAAACTGTACTCAAGAGTACACTAGAAGAAGGCTAATTCAACCACGAGAAAACCTGACACCAAGGAGCAGAACGATAATCACACGTGGACCTGTCTGGTCAATGAGTAGGTTTCCCTACTAGAGATGCTTCTAGGGGTATAGATGAGCCTGCACAAAACTTAAACATATTTTCTCTTGTACACAGAGAACAGTTAATTGAGCAGTAACGAATATACCTTGTCTTGGCCCCAGAATCTCAGCTGAGGCTCTGAGTACTGAAGGATGTCAAATGCAGTTTCTTTGATGATAATTGGGTTCAAAATCCTGAAGTGTTTGGCCTGGAGTGGGATTTTTTCTGCCACCTGCTTCCAAAAGAAGAGCCGAACCCAAAATGGCTAAGGAAAGAATGCAAACAATTGTTAGGGATACTTACTAATGTTATCCTGTCAGCAGAGGGCAAGAAGGTTAATTATGCCAAGGTCATGAGCACAACTCCAGCTGGCCCTGTACCCTGCACCCTAGAGCACAGTCATCTAAATGCAGGGAAATCTAGTACTTCCGCCCAATAATGTAACTCTTAAACTTGCAAATTACAAAGCTGGTGCAGACCTGAACAGAAATGACAGAACCAACTTGCTTGCTTGAGGAAGAAATTCCCCAAGGATGACCTGAGCCAGGGCTCTTTTACAATCTACAGCATTCCCAGGGAAGGTCAGTTAACAGCTCGACTTAGAGGTGGTAAGTGCGGGGAGTGCCTTGTTGGATGGGTTCTCACCACATACCCACTTTCTGCTGACTTTATTTCCTAGTCTCATAAAATTGCTTAGCAACTGACTAGAGGTCACTTCATTTTCCCATCAGAAATTCTATGCAATAGAAAAATCCAGAAGGTCACAATCATCCACAGAGAACCAGGCTCGGGACATGTAAACTGTTCCATCATGTGGTACAGCCTACTAAATTATTTAACCACGTATTGTATGCATGTGTGCGTGTATGTGTGTGTAGTGTCATAGCACATGCATGGAGGCTGGAGGAGGATCTCTGGGAATCATTTCTCTCTTTCTACCATGCACCTCCTGGGGGTTGAACCTGGAGTGCCAGGCATGGTGGCAGGCACCTTTACCCTCTGAGCCATCTCCGTGGACCCTATCCTGTTAGTTTTGGAGATAGTTATTTATTATCAACTTGATAACTGAGCTCTGAAAATTATTTCACTTTAATGCATGGGGCTACAAAGCAGTACTAACTGATTATGGGACAGACCAACAAGAGGAAGCTGAGCCAGTGGAGGCCTCTGCTGCCCTTTGAGGATGCTTTGGATTTACTCCAATGAGAGGATCCTGCCCACAGCATTTTGGAGAATAACTTTGGGATGGTTATTTGTATAAACTTTAGTACAGTTTACAATCAGCCAGCAAATCTCACTTCTTGAACTAACTAAAAGTCATTCAGTCCATGTCTGCAGAACAAGGTAATCAACCTCAGAATAGAAAGCATGGTCTTAAAGTTGATGCTGCCTTTTAGTGATAACACCATTTTCACATGAAATTCTTTTTGCAGTTTTGGTTTACTTATATGCTTGCTTCTAAGACAGGGTCTCATGTAGCCCAGGCTGGCCTCAAACTGTACATAGCTGAGGATGACCTGGAGCTTCTCCTCCTGCCACCACCTCCCAAGTACTGAGAATATAGGTGTGTGCCCCTTTAGCCGGTTTTATGTGGTAACAGGGAATGAACCCAGGCCTTGTGCACGCTAGGCGAGCACTCCACAGACCGAGTTACATTTTCAGTTCCATGTGTCAAGTCTTAATATTAATAAGGTTCTGAAGCAAATGTGCAGGGGAGTTCTGAGGGATTTCTACAAAGAGGGAGAATATCATTTCAAAGACCACACAAAAGTATGTTTTCTACTGTGAATATTTAAAAATAAAAGTCCATGATTTCAATCTAAGATGCCCTCACTTTTACCAATGCCTGATTTCCAGAATAATTCTGAGGGCTTACCAGGGTTTCATTTTTTATCATTGCTTGAAGCCACTTGAAATCAACACTCTTGAATAAAACAGTAACAAACAAGTCATTGGCGTAGTACTCCACCTCCGACAGCGGGGCGCCCTCTGGGTAGGTCATCCTTATGGTGGTTTTGTTTCCAACGTGTTCAGAATAACCCTCAACTGGTGCACTGTTTAACCTAGTCAAACAAAGAGGAACAATTGACAAAGGAAGTCATTAATCATCTTGTCACACTGTGTGACATCCCAGCATCCTACGCCAAGGCCTTCATGAATCAGGACACTGTTGGAGTAGGCATCCCTCCCAGTGACCTCAGGGGTCTGCGCAGTGCTGCCCTTCAGGGCGCTGGCTGAACACGGCCTCAAGCCCATGCTGGAGCACCAGGACATAACCCGAGACTGTCAACTTAGGCAGTTCTGTCATGTCCTGGTATTTTAAGCTAATCCAAACATAACATTTGGGGCTTTCCTGGATATTACTTTCTTTGAAAGTCTCCCATTTGCTCAGATAATTAAGAGTTCTTGCCAGAATTCCAAAGTCTCCTGAGTACTTGGGGTTACAGAGCTACGCACTGTGCCCGGCTCGTTAATAGTCTTCTGAAATCACATAAAAATGTCAGCCACATAGTTGTGTCTAGCCTTGCTATCTTATGCTACTTCCTCTTCCTGATCTTTAACACCCAATCCCTTGGTCATTAAAACTGGCTACTGTACAGGACAGTTAAATGCCAGAACACGCCACTGGGCCAGACTGTTTTCCTTGGTACCATTTGACATTAGTTTTCAAACCATTAAAAGGGGCTGCCAATCTGAATGATTTTTCAGTATGTCACTCAGATTCAGCCCTCTGTCACTGCTCCCCCTTTCTGTGTGTAACCCCCAACCATGTGTGTCAGTCACACCTTCCCCCAGGCTCTGTCCCCATTCTCTTGTCTTCAATCCGCCCAGACTGAATCAGGACCCAGCTCCTGTGGTTAATTTATGCAGTGTACTAAGGGTTGGAAAAACAGACGCAGGCTTTGGAGACACCGATTCTATCCTAAAAAACTTGTCCAAGGAACTAACTAATCAGAGCTGGACAAAAAGACATGTGGATAAAAAAATCCAAAGCAATTTCATAATGAAAAGTAAAAAGATGAGAACATTCTAATGTCTGGCAAGAGAGTCACCAAATAATTTATCTTCTTCTACAGGAGTTCTATTAATGACTTTAGAAACTAATCATAAGGCTAAACTACTTTGTAAAGCAGGGCTGGAGAGATGGCCCAGTGGTTAAGAGGACTTGCTGTTCTTACAGAGGACCTTAGTCTGAGCATTCATACTGGGTGGCTCACAAAAGCCTATAACTTCTGATGTCCTCTTCTGGCCTCCACTGGCACACGTGTGCATGCTCACATACACACTTACAGATAAACAAAATCAATCTTTCGGGAGGGAGACACAGATGCAAGCACATGTCCAGAGCCACAGTGAGCAGCACCACAGCAAACCAGCAGCGGCCGGCCGCTCGTGCTACGGGCAGCTGCCATTCTCTCCCTAACAATGGCATACTTTACATCTGTCACTGGAAAGCCTTTCTTTCCTCACTGTCACTGATACAGAGCCTCGAGTACTGGAAGCAAGTATTCTACCATCCCGCCACACCCCTAACCTAGGGGAAGAACTTAAGCATAGTGTGATGGAGCACACCTTAATCCCGACACTGGGGAGGTCCATGCCAGCCTGGTCCACATAGTGAGTTCCAGGACAGTCAGAGCTATTTAGAGAAACCCTGTCTCAAAAGACCAAAACCCAAAAACCAAACAAATAAGCCAATAAACAAAATCCCCTTTAAAGAGTTAGGTGAAGTCAGAGAACTCTAGAATGGCTGTCTATTGCTTGTGTTGAGTTCCAACTACCCAAGGGGCCTTCTGTCCTAGCCAGCACTGTCCTCCTGTCCTGCACCATCCTGTAGCCCCTCCCTAGCTAACACACTGTTTACCAAACCATCCCATCCTTCCAAACCCCCCTCTTCTGAAAGGCTTAGCAAGTGACTTCAGCCCACAGCATACTCCTTGAATCTAGCATAACCAATAAATAGTTTGGGACACGTGGCCATTTGTGATTCTGTTTCAAAAACCCAGGAGTTGAAACAGAGATGCTGAAAGAGCTTCCAGGGTTCCTTTCTGTCCCCAGAGCTGCACTGGCCCAGAGTACAAGACTAAATTCTAGATAAAGCTGGTTTTGAGTGCAGATACCTTATCACCACATCGAACTGGTTGAGGGCATGGCCCAGCTCTAGTCCATGGAGGATGCCCCCATTCCCAATAACCACGCAGCGCTGGCAGTGCTTGGCTCTCAAGTGTTCAGGAAAGTCATGCTCGGGCAGCAAATCCAAAAGGCTCTGGACTTTACTGGAGAACTTCCGGAATCCAAAAGGAGGGTCATACTTGAGCTCGGCTTCACTGGCCCCGGAAACCTTCTGCACAAAGGGCTCCAAGTTCATGCTGTACCTGTGCTCAAATAACTGAGCCATGGCTTTCTTCGCAAACCTGGGCCGGCATTCCTTCTGTAAGACTTGCTGGGCATATCTCTGAGCTCTCTGAAAGGGGATGACCAACATTAGAAATAACACTGTGTAGACAGACACTCAGTCCTGTGATGCCTGGAGCCACTCCCTTGTTGATTACCATCTGCTAATACAGAACATTTGCCTTTTAGGGTTAGCTTTTGCTCAGGAACAGGACGGAACCAGGAGGCCACATCACACGACAAGAATAGAAACTCCACAAGGGTATTGATTTCATTGTGCCCGTGAGACAAAGCAGTCACATGAAGATGGGCACTAAGAAGACTGCACTTACCTGCAGTGTGTAAAGTGGTCAGGTTTACAGAAGCTTGGTGTTGGGGACCACAGGCCGAGGAGGTGAGGACGCAATGCATCTAACAGGCATGGTGTTTCAGTTTTGCATGCTCAAAGGTTCTAAAGGGCCAGCAAGGTGGCTTAGTAGGTCAAGGTGGCTGCTGCCAACCCTGACGATCTGAGTTCCATCTCCAGGGCCCACATGACAGAAGGAGAGGTGACTTCCAGAGACTTCCATTCTATGCTATGGTGCACACACACACAGACGCAGACAGAAACACAGAGATGCACCCTCTCTCTCCTTCTCTTCCTCTCTCTCTAAAAAGGAAGTTCTAGAGGTCTGTTTCATCATGCTGAATTGGACCCAGTAATGCAGCTTAGTGGTAGTCTTTGCTTGACATGTTGCAAAACTTTGGTTTGGTTAACACTGCACCCAACGGTTAAGATGGTTAAATGGTGTTATGTGATTTTCTGTTTGCTTATTTTTTTAACCACAGCAATAATAAAGAGCTTCACATTTTCTATCTAGCAGGGCAAGAAACAGTCTTATTTATCAGTAGGGTTAACTGGCTTTGGGCAGTCTAGAAGACAAATGACCTTCAGTGTTATCAGGGAACGAGTGTCCTGACACACAGGACTTGCTGGCTCATTAGCTTCCCAGAGCTAATGGCTCCTATCAGCAAAGCACAGCTACTGAGGGCGAGGCCTGAAGACGCCCCACATGCTCAACATCCTCGCCTGCCTCACAGGCCTGCTGTGCCTGCCTCACAGGCCTGCTGCGCTTGCCTCACAGGCCTGCTGCGCCTGCCTCACAGGCCTGCTCCAGTGCAGCTTCCTTCTGTGTGCACTTGAGTACGTGTGGATGTGAGGCACGAGGTCCCGTACCCCCCCAGGACACCTATTTCTAGGACCTCTTCTTGTCTTTAAACCTGTCCGTGTTGTCAGAAAGATTCTCACTGCTGTAGTCTGAAACATCACCTCAGCTGGTTTCCTCAGAGTCTTAGGATTTTACTCTATTTTTATTACACTTTATTCTGTGCGCATGTACATGTGTGTGTGGGTGCCTGTGCCTTAGTGTGTGTGTGCATGCGCGTGTGCATACATGTATGTGTGTTCGTGTGGGGGTGTGTGGGGACAACTCATGGGAGCCAGTTTTCTCCTTCCTCCATGTGGGACTAAGGGATGGCCTGACTGTAAGGCTTGGCAACAATAAGGCGTCTTAACACATGGAGCCACATTACCAGCCATTATCTAATTTTTGTAAAATATATTTTTGAGGGGAACATATTTCCCTCATTTTAGTAGAAAACCTTTCAAATATTTTAAAAGTATAGCCTTGAAAAGTTATTTAGTACCTATAAAGGGCATAGCACGTGCATTTTGGGAACTGACTCCATTTTGGAAAAGAGGAACTGATGGATAATCTCACAGCCTCATACTCCTCGTGGGTACCCTAAGATAAGGTCACTGGTGAGGTCCCTTTGTGGTTTCAAGGTGGTATAATCACTAGAGTGAATTACTGATCTAGGCTGCTCACATGCCACGGCTTGAAACAGCGGCTTCTACACCCACAGGAAAGAACAACACTCCAGAGAGTGGCGCAGGTAGGGACTGGGATCAGTCAGAAAGCTGAGCAAGGAATCTGTCATAACCCAGTATCCTCACAAATACCAGGCGGGTGAGACTCCATCCCTCATGGGGTCTTAAAGCCAAACTGGGGGAAGCAAAGCACACAGAGCCGCCTCTGCCTTCATTCACCTCGATAGACTCCAGGTCTGGAGGTCATAAACAGCCATTTTCAAAGCCCCAAAGACTCAGTTAACCCCTAGGATACACGCCGGAGACCCAGGGCAGCTCCTCTCCGTTTGGACTGGAAGGAGGTTGCAAGCAAGGCAGAAACATGTGCACAGCTCTCTTACACTGCCAAATTTTTCCTTTAGAAGTTTCCTTCAGAGAGGAGTGAAATTTCATTCCATTCCCTGTCCTGGCAAAGGATTCCAGTTTCAGGCTTCAAATTTAATCAAGCAGAGCCCAAGATCCAGCTGTCACCCTCTGCGGTAACTCTCCCTGTGCCTGCTTCACAGCCGTGGCAGGACATCTGAGGGAGCGAGCAAGCATACATGGCTAAATGGCACTGGGGATGCTGCAGCCACTGCAAGTCCCTCCTCACTTCCGTTTCCCTTGTTTGTAGCCACGCTGAGCTCTGAACGTGTCTGCAATCACAGGCGCTAACTTTTCCAAACTAGAATGTACTTTGGTATCTCTCTTCCTTTCCCTACATGGGGTTCACAGCTCAGAAAAATAATTCAAAGAAGGAACAGCTCACTTTAAGGAATGGAGCACGGCAGCTAAGTGAGGGAGGGCTGACTGGCAAGCGCCAGCCCCTGGCCTTGGTGGCACCATCCACACAGCCCTGGGATTCAGAGAGCTGATGTTACTCTTACAAGATACAAGATACTGTGTCAAATCTAGGGATGGAAATAAAACCTTTAGTTCTTCAAAATCTCCAGGTTGAGCTTCTCAGTACCAACAATGAGAAGAAAGATACCTTAAAGGTCCAGCTGTTTAATGATGTGACATTTGCCATGAAACGCAACATGAAAGTTCACCAAAGGGAATTAAGGTCAAGCTAATTCCCGCAACAGAATCTCCATGCCATTTCCACTCCTTAACATTAAGGACCATGTTTCTTAGAAACACAAACAAGTGGCACACTTGTGAGTACACAATGAAATTCCATCCGCATACCTACTGATTCTATAATTTCATGAGAGGAGGGAATTTAGGTCAAAGAACTTCGGGTTAACTAAATATGGGAAGACAATTCTTGGGACCTTGGGGCAGTTACTACAGAAATGCTTGTTTCCATATCTGTGATTGCACACTGGCTTCTTCCTCCCTTTGAGGACCAAAGCATTTTGCCTAGTGTCTGGCAAAATTGAGGAGTCAAGTTTTCAGGCACAAGTTACCTGTTTACAGCCTTGCTGTGAATAAGCAGACAAAACTTAAGGAAACTCAAGGGAAGGACGCCACAGCGAAACCTTGGTGAGGAGGCAGAAACTCCAGGGAAGGACACCACAGTGAGATCTCTGTGTGGAATTAGGTAAGAACTGATTATGGTGTAATTCAGACACTAGCCCAAAGGAGTAAGTCCTACTGTGTGCGTTCATACTCACCTGCTAGGACACAAAGGCTGGGTAGTTTCAGATCTACTTAACTAGCAGTAGCATCTGGGTTAAAGCAGTGGACACTGGGTGGAGACATCAGCTTTTTTATTTTGGGGTGTTCTGTGGAAAGGGAAGTGGTACCAAAGACGGCAGAGATGTGTGCAGAGTGCTACTGCCCCAGGTCTCGGACCACCTTGGCAGGATGAGCCTGCAGACTGTAAACACAGTTAGTGGGGTCTGTGGAGCTGAGAAAGCTGAGGAATTGGGCCATAATCATTACCCATACTGCATGGAATGCTATCCCCATGGGGGTCTGTGGTCTTTGGCTCCCTGAAAAAAGAGTGGGCCAAGTTCAAATCACTCCACCATTCATTCAAACCAAGCCTAAATTAACATAACATGACAGTCTCTCCTCAAATACCCTTTAAGCACAATTTCAGTCTGAGCACTCCCAATATGCCTGAATGTCACTTCAGAGACGACTGCTGGTCTTGTCAACAACGGGCACATCGATGGGCACCGCTAAGTGAGAACACACAAACTCTACAACTCGGTGGCTACTCTCCCAGCCCTGCAGAATGAATTCCACTTAAGCCCAGTACAACTGGGGACACTAGTATCTGACAGGGCAGGCAGGGTACCGTTCATGTTTCGGGAAGCTGGATGTAACCAATGATGCTAACAGGGTTCGCTCTTCTGAGACTACACATGTACGAGCTCTCAAATCTGCCCACGGGTAGCCAGGGGTGCAGTGCACATCTGCGATCCCAGTCCGTGCTGCACAACATATAACAAACTAGTGCTATCTGCTGTGCTTCTGAGGGCCCCTGTCTGTCCCATTTCCCATCTCTTTTCGTGCTGTGCCCACCTCAAACCCTCCATGACAAGCTGCACATACCAGAAGATCAGCGACATCTTGCCCAGACCTTTCTGAAAAGTGGGGCAACCTGACAGGATCAAACTGGTTTTTGAATGTTGCTGTTGCTGTTGTTTTGTGTTCCCCCCCACCCCAGAAAGGTGGGAACAGTGAGCCAGATGAGCAGGGAAAAGTGTTCCATAAGCTCAACAACCTGAGTTCAATCCCTGGAACCTGCGTGGTGGACAGAAAGAGCCAACTCCTTCCTGTAAGTGTCCTATGACCTCTATGTGTATGCTGTGTTATGTATGCATCGACACACACACACACACTTTTTTTTTAAAGATCTTAAAAGAGCTACTAAGAGTTTAAGGCAAGCCTGAGACATACAACAAGAGCCTGCCTTTACCACATGGCATTGGCATAAAAGAAAACAGGTGAATCAATGGAATTCAACTGAAGACCCAGACATAAATCCATATACCTATGGACACCTGAATTTTGACAAAGGAAGCTAAAATTATACAATGAAAAAAGAAAGCTTCAAATGGTGCTGGTCTAACTGGATGTCAGCATGTAGAAGAATGCAAATAGATCCATATCTATTACCCTGCACGAAACTCAAGTCCAAGTGGATCAAAGACATCAACATAAAACCAGATACATTGAGCCTGTTAGAAGAGAAAGTGGGAATAGCCTTGAACACATTGGCATAGGAGACAACTTCCTGAACAGAACACCAATAGCAGAGACACAAGAACGACAATTAATAAATGGGACCTCATGAAACTGAAAAGCATCTATAAGGCAAAGGAAATTCAATAGACAAAACAGCAGCCCACAGAACGGGAAAAGATTCTCACCAACTCCACATCTGACAGAGTGCTAATATCCAAAATATTAAGAAACTAGAAATAAAAAAAAACAAATAATCCAATTTTAAAATGAGGTACAGATCTAAACAGAATTCTCAGCAGAGAACTCTCAAATGGCTGAAAAATACTTTTAAAAGTGTTTAACATCTTTAGCCATCAGGGAAATACATCTGAGATTCCATCTTATACCTGTCAGAATGGCTAAGATCAAAAACACAAATGACAGCTTATGCTGGAGAGGAACAAGAAAAACACCTCCATTGCTAGAGGAATTGCAAACTTGTACAGCTACCTTGGAAATCAATATGGCAATTTCTCAGAAAATTGGAAATTGATCTACCTCAAGACCCAGTTATACCATTCTTGGGCATATACCCAAAGGATGCACACTCATACTACAAGGACATTTGCTCAACTATGTTCATAGAAGCATTATTCATAATAGCCAGAACCTGGAAACAACTTAGATGCCCCTCAACTGAAGAATGGATAAAGAAAGTGTGGTACATTTACACAATGGGGTATTATTCAGTTGTAAAAAACAATGATGTCAGGAAATTTGCAGGCAAATGGATCGAACTACAAAAGAATCATCTTGAGTGAGGTAACCCAGATCCATAAAGACAAATATAGTATGTACTCACTCATAAGTGGATATTAGAAATAAAATAAAGGATAATCATGCTGCAATCCACAGACCCAGAGAGGCTAAATAACAAGGAAAACTCAAGGAGGGTATGCATGAATCTCACTGTAAAGGGAAAAAAGAGCAGACATCACCAGTGGATGAGGAGGCGGAGATGGGAAAAGGAGGAATCGGGTTGGGGGATGGAGGAGGAGAGTAGTGGAAGAGATGACCGGAAAAGTGTGACATTCAGGGTGAGATAGAAACCTAGTGCAAGGAAACTCCCAGGCATCCACAAGGGTACCCCAAGTAGTTAAGACTCCTAGCAACAGCGGATACATCGCCTGAACTGTCCATCTCCTGTAAACAGGCAAGACTTCCAAAGGTGGGACTGGGATACCAACCCAGCCACATAATCTTTGACCTACAATTTGTCCTGCCTACAAGATGTGTTGGGGTGGGCTGGAGAGATGGCTCAGCCATTAAAGGCTAGGCTCACAGCCAAAAATATAAGATGTGTTGGGGTAAAGGTGTTGCAGAAATTGTAGGAGTGGTCAACCAATCACTGGTTCAGCCTGAGACCCATGCTGATGCCATGAGAGGGAGCCCACACCTGACACTGCCTGGAGTGCCAGGACCCAGAGGATGGATGACTCAGAGACTCAGGAGAGAACCAAACATGGATGGCAAAAAGTCAATAAAACGATTTCTAATGATATTCTGCTATACTCATAGACTGGTGCCTAGGCCAACTGTGTCAGAGAAGCTTTACCCAACAACTGCTGGAAACAGATGCAGAGCCACAGACAAACATTAGGCAGAGCTCAAGGAAGCCTGCAGAAGAGGGGGGATGAAGGATTGTAGGAACCAGAGGGGTCAAGGACACCATAAAAACCCCACAGAATCAACTAATCTTGGCTCATAGGGACTCAAAGAGACTGAACCAACAACAAGGGAGCCTGCATGGGACTGACCTAGGCCCTATGCATATATGTGACAGCTATGTAGCTTGATCTTCTTATAGGACCAAGAAGGGTGGTAAGCAGCTGTCTCTGACTGCTGCCAGCTTCTGGGACCCTATTCCTCAGACTGGGTTGCCTTGTCAAGCCTTAATATGAAGGGAGCTTACTGCAACTTGATATGCTGTGTTTGGTTGATAGCCATGGGAAGCCCGCCCTTTTCAGAATAGAAAGGTTGGGAGAGTGGGGGAAACTGTGGTCAAGATGTAAAATAATAAATAAATAAATAAATAAACAAATAAATACTTTTAAAAAAGAACCTGCACCAGATAGATGGTGGTGGTGCATGCCTTTAATCCCAGCACTCAAGAAGGCAGAGGCAGGTGGATCTCTATGAGTTTGAGGCCAGCTTGGTCTACAGTGGAAGTTCCAGGACAGCCAGAGATACACAGAGAAACCCTGTCTCAAAAACAAACAAAACAAAACAAAACAAAAAAGAACCTATGTCTCAAGTAATACACTTGGACCCCAGTTCTCTCATGGCTGTCACAGGCTTTCAGGGCCTATGTGCACCTAACATTCCCCTAGTCTCTCTTCCCCAGTGGAAAGCCTTAGCACACTTTCTCCTTTATTCTTCCCTATATTTTGAAATTTGAGGATTTTTGTTGTTGTTGTTTGGTTTTAGAAACAGGTCTTGCTATACAGTGCATGCTGGCACCAATCCCTGCCTCAGTCTTGAGTGCTGGGATCACCATCGTGGACTACTATGCCCAGCTCCAGTGTTAGTTTTCAATTGGAAAGACGAACACATTTTGCTAAATGCCATCAACAAAAAATGGTGGGTTGTTTTTACATGAAACAGGAAACAACCTTAGAGGTAAAGAGAGATTCACAGTTGCCTGGGACAGTAGTAACTGCTAATGGTTCTAGAGTTTCTTTGGGGGATGATGAAAGGCTCCATACACATCACCAAGCAGCACCACTGGTAAATATGTGAAAGACCCTACACCATATGCTTTAAACAGTGAACTTTATGATGTGTGAATTGCATCTCAATAAAGTGGAAAGAAAGAGGTTGAGGGGTAACAAGAAAGAGTAGCTCCACCCAGTGCACACAACAGGGGCAGTACTGGGCTGATGGGAGGCGAAACAAAGCCAGATAAGGGCCTTGAAGCCTCACAGGTGGACTCGGGGACCTCCATCTGCTCCTGAAGATAATGAGAAACCAAGAGTCTTGGGGGGGGACGACAAGATACAGCAGGTTCGGTTTTCAGAAACTCTACTGTGCAATCACAGGGCATGCCTGAGGCAAAGACAAGACAGAAACAGACAACACAGAGAGCAGAGGACTCCTAAGAGCTAGCTTGGCATGCAGGGCTTTTCTTAGACTACTGGGAACTGTATAAACTTAATTCCACTCTCAAATGATTTATAGTTCGGCAGACTTGTAACATACTTACATGAATTAATATGGGAGGGAGCGTAGCAAATGGGAAAAGATCTCAAGCCCTTTCTCCTGCAGTCTGGTTACTGGTCCAGTACATCTTTCCATCATTAAGGCCACATAGGCAGATCTCATCACTTGCCCCAAATCAGATCTTTCAGGCTAGGCAAATGCTCCCTCCCTTTTGATGGTGTCTCAGAGATGCAGTCCTAAGTCTTGTTTTGGTCTCTATCAAGAATCATTAGGGCACAGAAGAACTTTAAATGGCAAAAACTATAATGATTATGGGGCTGCAGCTGTTCTTCCAGAGGCCCTGGGTTTGATTCCCAGCATCCACCTAGAGGCTCACAACCATCTGCAATTCTAGTTCTAGGGATCCAATGTCCTTTTCTGGTCTCTGTGGGCACTGCACACGAGATATAAGGCATATATGCAGGTAAAACATCTATGTGCATATTTTTTAAAAGATCTCAAAAAAGAGCAAGTTACAATAATTAGAGCGGGAGCAGGGGTGATGGCTGAGGGTCAAAGTGCTTGCTGTACAAGTCTGAAGACCCATGGGAAAACCAGGTATGGTGTGCACACACATAAATGCACATATGTACAATTGTCTGACCTCTAAAAATAGCAAGCAGAGCATCCTTGTAGACCATGTAGTTTGGGATGGGGGATAACAAGCACAGTGCTATGATAAAGCATCTACCCTGTGCCCGCAGCGTGTTCAGCCTCATGTGAGAGACCCATTGTCTCCTCTATTACACGGACTCCAGAGCCATCACGTCTACCCTGTGCCCGCAGCGTGTTCAGCCTCATGTTGGGAAAACTTAGGCCCAAGGGATCCAGTACCATTGGATTTGGTTTGGCTTGGTCTGGTGAGACAAGGCCTTGAACTCGAAGCAGTCTTCTTGCCTCTGCCTTCTAAGTACTGGGACGCTGGCCTGACCGCTTCACCTGCAATCCCTGGTCATGCCAGCTGTGACAAAGGGAGGTGACACACTACATATCCAGAGTGATCTCGAGGGCTCACTGGGTTGGCTGCATGAATCCCAGCACACACCAAGCACTGACTGAGACTAACTGCACTAGCATCCTATGTTAGACGTGAACATGGGCAAGCGGGTCAAACCTTCAGGCCATCGTCTGTGAAGACATCATGCTGGATGAGGCAGGACAATGACACAGTGAGTCACACTACATGTAATACCTGTTCCTATTGGAGCTCACTCCTGCCACACCACCTTGTTTTAAATCACCTCGTCTTGAACATTGGGCCGAACACTTCTGCCGAATTTAACCACTCAGTTTACCAGTGAAATTTGTATTTCATGTATCAAACCACTTAGAAACATCAATAAAAATTTAAAAAAAACTGAAATACTATGTGAAAGTCTTTAAAACCTGCCCTTGTGCTCACAGATAGCACTAGGGAAACCAGGAATGTTAAACTGCTGTCTCTTTGACAGAAGAGATGTGTTCTGCCCAGAAGGCTGGGAATGGAGGTACTAATAGCTTAGGTGATCACTGCACTATTAGTATGGCCAGAGGACCCCCAAACTCCTCCAATCAGGACCAAAGGTGGCTAATAACCTGGATGACCTATTTACTATCTGAATGACAGAAGACCGCACCAGATCCTCCCTCGGGCACTTGAGACAATACATGTAAACTGTCTTTAGAGTCCTTCTTCATGGAAGAAGTGACATGTACCTTGAGGAGAGTTTGCATGTAATGACACCTCCTTGTGTACATGGGATTGTGCTACACCAGAAAACTTTTTTTTAGATTGTACCTTATTTAAATATGACTACAATAAACTGTGTGGTGTCAGACTCCAGAAGTTTGAACCAACACCAGCCGCTGAGTCATGCTGAACTGGACTTCCTTCGTGCCTGCCTCCCTTGGATCACTACTCCAGTGGCTGTGCTGTTTGCAGAGACACCCCCCCATAACTGAAGCCCAGGAAGGACACAGCACAGCAACAGTTTTCATCAGTGTTAGAAGAATGACAGGCAGCATCGTGACAGATGAACTCCAGGGCAGGTGCCTCAACACTTGCCCAGCAGAGCCCACTAGGAAATGAAGAATACTATGGTAGAGTGGAAGGAAGGTGGTGGGCTTCAAAGAGGCATCTCTGTTTTCGGAGTGCTGAGACTGGTTTTTCCTTTGACCTAGTCAGCTTTAACTGTCAAATGGACACAGCCTAGAGTCAACTGAGAATGCTGTCTCAACGGAGGGGCTGCCCAAATCGGACTAGCCTATGAGCGTGTCTACGGGACCTGCCTTGATTGTTAATTGATGTGGGAGCCAGCCCACTGTGGGAAGCACCATTCCCTGGGCAGGTGGTCCTGGCCTACGTAAGGAAATTAGTTGAGTATGAGCCTGTACAAGCTAGCAGGCAGTGCTCCTTCATGGCTTCTGATAGCGTTCTTGGCTGGGAATGAGTCCCCCTGTTAGAAGGTAATTCCGCATGGAATAGCAAGCAGGTCTACCTTAAGAGTCCCTGCCTCGACACCCCTGGAATGGACTGTAACCTGGAAACTGAAATAAAGCTTTCCTACTCTAAACTGCTTTCGGTCAGGTTATTTTTATCACAGAAACAGATATGAAACTAGAACACTCCTTGTTCAGATTTTCACTAGCATGTCTATGTCCCACAGTAGAGGTGGGATGGCAGCTGGGTGTGTGTTTAGAAATGTTTGGGTTTAAACCACATGCAATAGCTCACCTTTATGTGCTTAGGGTCCACATAGTGCATTCTTTTCATGTCACATTCTTCAACAGTGTAACTCAGCTTGAGGTTGTACAGGAGCCACACTCCAAACACAACCAATGTACACCTAGGAGGGGAAATCAGGTACAGTAATGCAGTCTATGATACCTAGAGAAAAGCCTAAACTAAGTGCAATCCTAACTCAAATGGAATAAAAGCAGAATCTAAAGCAGTGGTTCTTTACCAAGGGGTCAAATAGCCCTTTCCCAGGGGTCACATATCAGAGATTTACATTATGTTTCATAACAGTAGCAAAATTACAGTTAGAAGTAGCAATGAAATAATTTTATGGTTGAGGGTCACCACAACATGAGGAGTTGTATTAAAAAGTCACAGCATTAGTAAAGTTGAGAACCACTGATAAATGGTCACCAGAGGGTTAAAGAAAGGTGTCATCTCCTGATGAGATAAATTAGTCATTTATGATTGTGTTTGTTATAAGCAAATACAGAATCTTCTCCTGCCCCCAACGTTTTTGCAAGGGCAGAAAATCCAAATAATAAAATCCAAATTACAGTGTTGATGATGGAATTAAACCAAACAAGTAATATCTGAACTACTGAACTACAGAATCTTTGCTTCAATTTTTTTCTGCTTCTTTAAATACTGTCAGGCCTTTAAAAAAAGAAACAATCTGGGTGCAGAAAGAAGTGGAAAAGCCATAGATGCCATTCTCACATAAGAAGTTCTCAAAGTTTTTTAAAAAAGAAACCATCTCACATGGTGGCGAACAACCACCTGTAACTCCAGCTCTAGGGGATCCTCTCCTGGCTTCTGGCACTAGACATACACACTGTGCACAGGCACACTTGCAGGCAAAACATTAAAAAAAATCAGTCTACTTGTATTTCGAGAGAATTCTACCACAAAATGAGTAATTAGAGGGCACTAACAATTACATTTAAGTGCATCAAAGAGATTTCTGTAGCTCTCATAAATTCACACCAGTTTATCATCACACACACACACACACACAAATAGACACACAGTTCTTGGAGGAAAAAGAGTGTCTAGTTTTTGTTCTAAAGATTTCAATGTTTTGCTTCTGTTGTTCTTTTTTTCTCGACAGGGTCTCTCTAAGTATTTCCAGCTGTCTTGCAGCTTGCCAGGTTAGACCAGACTCCTCTACCTCACAAAGATCCTCCGCCTCTGCCTTCCCAGTGCTGGGATTAAAGGTGTGCATCCATCATGCCCAGCCAAGATCTCAGTTTTAATAAGACCCCAGTAACAATGATAAACGAAAGGATAAAATGTCTAACCACAGTTTAATATCTACATCCTTAAGCCTTATTTGCTTCTATTTTATGTGTATGAGTATTTGCTCACATATATGTATGTTCGCCACATGTGTGCCTGGGCCCCAAGGAGGCCAGATGAAGGTGTCAGATCTCCTGGAACTGCGGTTACAGGAGGTTATGAGCCACTACATGGGTGATGGAAAACAAACCCATGTCCCCTCAAAGTTCACAAAGTATTCGGGAGACATGCCTCCAACTCTCCAATCTATGTTTTTATAAAAACAGCAGTAAGGAATAAGCTTTTGAGAAAAATAATGTATTTTCTTAAGGCAGAGGCAGTTTTTAAAATAAAGCCCCCAGCAATCTATGCTGGCTCTAACAGACGCAAACTGCCAAGGAAGCTGATCTGAGGATGACGATGCACGAGGGAGGGCTTGCTGGGAGCGTCTGAAACTTCGGAGTTCTCCCTTCCACGTGCTGCACCTGGAAAACTGGGCTGCACCGTCACCTTCCCCTGAGATTGAGGACACGGTCAGGATCTGGGATTGCCTATGAAAATGGCTTGGCTGAGCCTGGAGAGAGAAAATCTCCATACAAAAAATATATCTTCCACATACAAGATACAGGTAATGTTAATTCTTCAGAGCCGAAGGAAAGCGTGGGGGACAGCAAGAAGGCACTTCACTGGGCACTTGATGCCTTTCAGATTGTAATCTCAATGAGTATATGGCATGCATGTAATACTTTCTCTCTCTCTCTCTGTGTGTGATCTGTGTAGGGATATCATGTGTGTCACAGCTTGTGTGGAAGTCAGAGGACTGTACGTTGGAGCTGGTTCTCTCCTTCTGCCATATAGGTCCCAGGTCATCAGGCTTTTTAGCTGGTACCTTTACCCTCTGAGATACTTCCTGCCTCTTATCCTTATTTTCTTAGTGACCTAGAACTTTCCAAGCAGCCTGGCTGGCTAGTGAGCTCCAGGCTCCAACCATCTGTAAGACTTCCCCAGCTCTGATTATAAGCACATGCCACCTTGCCTGGCTTCTTTAATGTGGTTCTGGGCCCTGGGGATTGAAACTGTGTCCTCAGGACTTTAACGACTGAAGTATCTCCCACTTCTGCCGTCTTTCCCATGTGCACTGCACCCGAGTTGTTTGTTTTCTGAGACAGTCTCATGTATCTCAGGATGGCCTCAAAATCACTATAGAGGTGCAAAAGGCCTTGAACTCCTGATTCTCCTGCCTCCCCATCCTAAGTGTTTAGATAGCAGGGATACAGTACCACACCTCGGTTATGGAATGCGTGAGTTCAAATCCAGGACTTCTTGCCTGCTAGGTGTATGCTCTACCACTGAGCTGGATTCCAAATTTGATTTTATTTTTAATGAAAGAGCTTTAAAGACATTCCCACATGTGCGGCATGTGCCTCTCTTGGCAGTACTTCCTATCAATGGTGTGCCCTGCACACACACCACTCCATATGGGCCTAGGTCCGTCTGAGGTCCTACACCAGGCACCTGATTTAATGGTGGACGTGTTGTAAGCCTCAATAAACACACCAGCTGACTGGGACTGAACGGGACCAAAGTCTTTATTCATAGAACCGTTTGCCTTCCTTTCCCATCTCCTAAATTAGTCTCTCTCTCTCTCTCTCTCTCTCTCTCTCTCTCTCTCACACACACACACA